>CABFON010000125.1:0-15674 GCA_900683695.1 Echinococcus oligarthrus
CGGTTGAGTTGCAGCCGAGAACTATTCGACCGATGGGATCGGAGGAGCCCACTCGATCATAATCCACAACGGTTACGATCAGATTTACTTTCTACAAAATTACATTCAAGTAAAAAATCTGCTCACTTCCATTTATCAAAGTACCAATTTATCTGATGTATTTACATGAGAGAAAAAGAAGGTTGTGAAGAAAGTAATAAGAAGCTGTCTTATGCAAGAATTTCTACCGCGGAATTGAATTTGAGTTAAGTTAGAAATATAAATACCGAGTTTCGATAATAGACAACGAAAGTCAAAGTGGTGCTGAAATTCACCGATTTTCTTGAACGATTTACTAATTCTTATCAATGACATATGTACAAAATAAATTTAAACATATTATTAAAGCAAAGAACTAAAAGTTGACATACGCACAATTCCCTGTTTCTATAGCTACAAAAATTATGTGTTTATGGAAAGGGATTCCAAAGTCACTGGTTCCTTGATTCGGTATAATTATACCTCACCAGGAATTTAAATAATGATTCTGAAATAAAACAATGAATTTCGAGTTTGCAGCTATGAGACGAACTTTTTGCGGCGGGGTAGATCGTATCTCCAGTCACAGCATATTAAAAAGGAAATTAGAGAAGTGAAAGTGCCCCACCTGAATAAGATCAAAAGGAACGTCGAATGAGAAGGACTCATTGTAGTAGGGGTTTAGGGTACACTTTTTAATTGTTGTCTTCTTCTTCTTTATTCGTCTGCCTTGAAGCATCAAGGAGAGCTTTACGTAGGGATCTGGCAACATAAACTTGTATTGTAAGAAGCTATTTACATGGTCACACAACGCATTTAAGTTAATATTTCCTTAGAGTGACTAAAAACTTGGTGCTTAAGCTAAAAGTCAAATAGGTAATGGACACATTTGTAGTGTTGCCCTGTTTTAGTACAAATTACCGTTGTCAAAGTATCGAAGAACATACCTGAGAGGCCGCCTACATCCATCTTTTTTAGATTTTTGGCTTCTAAGATATTAACTGTCAATTTTCCTGAGGTGGGAACATAGCGAAGCGAGAAACAAATGTCACCGAGTCGATTTTCCTGTTAATTTTGAAAAAAGATGAAACTTTAAGTTATTTCTGAAATAAGGTATTAACAACAATAAACAAAACAATTTTATGTGTTCCACATTAGGCGCGATCGTTTGTTTGGACCCTCGGTTTTGGTGACGGGTCACCTGGGGCTCCGCCTTTTCACATTTACCAGTCGGCATGGCCTCCGGGTCATGCTAGTAGCCCCGGGTTCTAAAGTACCTCGACAATGCATATTTTGATTGAATACGATGTCCCCTCTCGTCTTCAGGGGGTCCTTGGGGCGAAATATGGGTAATAGCAGAAAGCAAACCTATTTCCAAGAATAATTACACAGATTAATGCTAATGTGTTAAAAACCTTAAAGTGATGGGAGAAATACGTGTGTGACGACCCCTAAAAAGGCTAATTATGACATCTACGTTTGGTAACCAACAGAAAAGCCATTAACAACTAAAGTGACACTAGTCGTGGCCGTAAACCATCTGCAAAAGTTCGTGAAGGAGCTGTCGACCTTATCTATATGCTGATACCAATTATGTAGACCGACGATAATTCCTCCACTTCTGTACTGTCTGGATAGAATCCAGACAGATACGGCTAAGCTATACTGAAGTAAGAACAAAGTGACACGGAGGAATGGACACAAAATCTCATTCCCACGGAATCGGTTTGGACACCTTTCTTTACTATATGACAGTGCTTTTAGGACGGTGCTCCTAAGACGAGAGATAAACATGTGTAAGTGGAGTAGCCAAAGAGGACGGAACTCCAGATCCACTGGATTTTCTGGGCGAATTTAGTGATGCAACGATCAGCTGTCTTCTCAGCTGCATAAGAGTTCGATGAATGATGCGATTGTTTGACGGGGTTTCCTTTTAGCGGTGACGTGGGAAGTTGTCCGAGGGGAGCTGTGAGAGTGACACTCAAAGGAGAAGAGGACCCATACAATACTTTAATTGACTCCGCCTTTCAACCTCCGCTGGGCGGTTTGGTAGCCAGGTCATGCCGGTACTTCCAAACCATGCTGTACGTCGACAGTACATGTTCTGGTCAAGTATTATGGCTTCTTTAGACTTTGAGAAATTCTCGAAGCGCTACACAAAGGCCTCCTATTTACACTAAATAACTAATAACTGGTTACTTGGACATAAAATATTTAGGTGTTTGACACTTATTACATCATTCGAAATTTATGTCACAAATTAAAGATACGTTTATGAGGTATGCCGTGTAGCATGAAATGTCTTAATTCAGTGGTAGCTAAGGTAGGCTTCAAAGAGTAAGACTTTACCAGCCATTTATTTTTAAATGAATAAACCCTAATCGTTGGAAATTTTTAGCCGCGTTAAATGATTCTTAAAGCGCCTAATTGACGGTGAATTCAAAAATGAGGAAAAAGAATCATGTATTCCATTCCCATTTATCGTACGCATTAGTGTTGCAGTGCTATCAAAGTAAAAATTTAAAATGGCTATTATTTAGAGTTACACGGAATTCTATTAACACTAGTAAATAATTTTCTGGAAGTCAATTCTAAAGCTAGTCTTCGTCCTTGCAATACGCCTTATCTGTTGCCGTTTTTCTGTCCTTAAATTTCAACTTAAAGCTATTACACGAAACTATCTTAGCGACGGCTTTAAGTTTTTCTTGACTTCTGATTAAAAGTTCAAACTAAAAGCCGCTAACTTTAGCCACTAAAATTGAACGGGATTAAGAAACGGCTTAAGTAATATGCCGTTAATTTTTTAGTATGCTACCATGAGAGACAGCTTCTGAGGTCAACAGATTCATCACCTTAGTAAAAGCATCTTGGGAGGATTGCATAAGGACCGCGACTGCAAGCTTTCCAGTGCGGAATATTTAGAGACTATTTGGGCCATTTTGGGTTGTCATGACTGTGGTGAGAACGTAAGTGTCATCTTGCAAGAAAGCTTCTCAGAAAACACATTCAGTAAAATTATGGAATATTACTGGTTTGGATAACCTTTAAGAATATTTCAGCGAGATTAGTTAAGGTATGAGCTTAAGGAAAATGGAATCATAGCACGCGAATTTTCTGAATATTGCGGAGTAGATTGGATTTTGGAAGATGGCAAACAAGCATTCGGCACCAAATCATCGGTATGCAAAGAATAACAAGCCGACTTGTGTTCTAAAAAGATGCCATTATATAAAAAGGCTATTTTAAAGAATTTGATTTAAGTGGCACTCAAAAGAGCAGAATTCGTTGTAATCACATCCAGCATTACAGGAGAATAAAATTCGTAGGAGTAATGGAGGAGGGAGGAGGGAACTGGGGGCTTTGATTTACTGCTAACTCATAAAAACGCCCTAGCAGTTTGGCAGAGAAAAAGATGCGTGACTCAATTTCAAAAAGGTCGCCCTTTAATGCCCGTCTCTCTGCCTTTTAGTCTACACACCTGAGAGACTGGTGAAGCAATAAAATTCTATGCAGAATCCTGAGTCATTTTGTGTAAAAGGATGTAAAAATGGATCCTATGGTTCTACATTTCGTATAACGAGAGACCAGAGAGTTATAGAATCTGCTTCCAATCAAATTCGATTTCCAGAAAAACGATTGAAGTGAACCAGTCAAATACACTGAAAATGCCTTTTCACAGGCTCAATCACCATTAACTCAGTGAATTAGTCTCCCTTTTGAAGGGTATCCGTGGTAAAATTACGCATGTCGCAACTGAAAAGCACTAAATTCCAACATAATCTAATTTAAAATCATAACTCCATTTCAATTACTTACATTTTAGGATGCTAAAACAATGAGGAGGAAACTAGTATACATTTCAAAATATACCTTTTCATTCTCCGAGTCAGTTGGTTCAATAGGACGCCATTCTTCAAGAGTTTGACAGAGATCAATGGAACCCAGTGGAATTTTCAGTTGGCCAATTTGATCGTGTTTGGAAAACCGATCAAAATCGTAGACATAGAGCACTAGCGTAGTTCCAGAGATCTCCGCATAGGGCAACTAAACATAAAAACGGACTTCTAAAACGGCTCAAATGTGTTGGTTCTGTGCCACGACTGGCACAAAACTCCCCATAAGTGGTAGGCAAAGGGAAAAGTAACAAAATTATGCTAGAGAATGGTCCAAAAATATCCTGAGTGCTTAAAAGTTTGAAAAAAAAACGACTAACTCTTAAACAATGTTAAAGGGTTAAATTAGAATACAATTTTGATGGAAATCGGCTGCATTAAAATAATTTTATGAGAAAGGAATGCGTTACAAGAGTAAAAAAAAATAACACGAGGAAGGTGTGTTATTTTGGTCAATTCTTAATTATATTATGACCTTAGAAGTAGAGAAAAAGTGTCAAAACATCAGAATGTCTAGTTGCTTCAGAGCCACTTAAAATGATTAGACTGCTACCATAGCACAGCGCGAAGGAAACCGCCATTCTGTTGATAGAATGAAGGAGACTGACTTCACAGAGGTGGCCGCCTTTCGATATCTCTCAGTGCATTAATCGTCTAATTAGTCTCGAATCCTTCAGACGAAATAATGAATTTCGGACAGGATGGCCGATTTCGTCCCGCCAACTAGTTTCACTCAATCTGGTAATCATTGCCAATTATAGTCAGTTGCTTATAATTGTAACTAGCAGACAATTTCCGATCAGGGAAACCTCTAATAAATGCATAATTAACACAACAGTGTCGTTGAGAGCCTTACTGGCAATCGGATTTCTACAGTGTCGGATGAATACGTTTTTAGAATTGTTTAGCCTACATTTGTAAGGCTTTAATAATGGCTTTTATGCCTTAATTTTTGACTCCACGGAATAATAAATTACCGAGTGCGCAAAAAATTTACGGCTCACCAAAACTGGAATGACTTTTCTGGCAAAATAAGAGCGCCTCGCCAAGTAGAATGAAAGTGAAATTAGTTCAAATTGGATTTTTACTAGTCTAGAAATGTCATGAATTGGGTTCATAAATAAAGACGAAAATAAATTTGCTGTTTGTAGGGAAATTATACCCATTACCATGCCGCAAAAGTCTTTCATAGAAGTCTTTTCCGGTGTTAGCTTGATCTTTTTCTAATTAGTAAGGAGAAAATAAATAGACTTTTAGAGTTATTTCTTGCAATCGTGGTTTAGCTTTCAAAAACAACGAAAGTTGAGGAAGCTAAAAGATGGAAGGAAATTAGGTGAAGAAAAAATTTACCATATTTAAAGCACACTTTATGCGTGGAAAGAGACACCATCCTCCGTTTGATTGTGAACGTTGATTAAAATTTTTTAAAGGTTATTTAAACAAGTGCCATTAATTCCATTCTTATCATCAACGTACACACTCGCTTCTCCGTCTTAGATGATACTTTAAATATCTACTCCACTCCTTGTCTGAGAGGCTGGCACAATTGGTCCAGCTTTTATATTATCAAGCGCCTACACTTAGACTTAATACATATTCACTATTTACTGAAATAAAGAATCACAGACAATAACTGCAAACAGTTACCTTACTGTTGTTAAAACCGTTACACCGCTTTCCTTATTGCCATGGTTACTACCCCACGCTTAGCTATTCTAAAGCCGTCGTATTATTGCATGAAATTCAGACTCTTTGGTTCATTCAAAATAAAAGTTTGGGAGAGAATAATGTGTTGCTACAATGAACACGCGTCTTTTACTCGTACCATCCCTTCTATCTATAAAAAAGGCATGGGGAAAATGCTGCTTCACCCTAAATTTGCCCTCCAAAGTGACAAGCCTTGCAGAGAACTGCAGGAGTTTTAGATTTGTCAGGCAACCAAACTGACGAGTCAATAAAAAATCGGTAATTTTGGTTTTCTGTTGGGAAGTTTCCGAAGCCAAAAATAGAGCGGATGATTCTATTTACTACAATGCGTAAAATAGTTATAAGGTCAAACCTCACAAATAATTTCCAAAACTCCAAGAAACAGAAGTATCCTTTGATCTGCCCATGCGTTGAAGTATCCTTTGAAATTAGTCATTAAAAAGTGACTTAGAAGAAATCAAACGAAAACCTGGAATCTTAATTTAATCATAAGGAGTAGATGGTTTTGATGTCATTGTACAGAATAATGCAAAAGTAGGTTGAGTTTGCCCCACAAAGTGCATAAAGTCATTATTCAGGTTTGTGCAAGTTGCATAACAAATGTTAAATGTCAGGAAAAGGTTTCGTAAAGTCCTTTACTCTCAAAAAAATCACTACATTCCATAATCTTTCCTAGTTGAAAAACAAGCTAAAGAATTTTAATTTTAAAGCACTTTTCAGTGGTACCTATCCTGCTGTCTGCCTCGCTTTTACCTCTCAGCTGTCTTTCCAATTTCTCATGTGATTATATGGTACCGGGAAAAAGAAGAAAACATGAGGGAAGTTCAGAGATTGAGGGTAAGAAGGTAACCACTTCCCATTCTATCAAAAGTGAAAACTTTTGTATGGCTGATTTCCTTCGTATGGCTCTCTTCAATAAGAATAGGCCTTTTCTCTAAAGAATTGACCATTGTTAGACTTTTTGAGAAAGAAGAAGGGGTTTTGTTTCACAACCGCGGGTTTTGTTGATTTGTATCCAGTAGGCGAAACCCAGTTATACTTGCTTGAACTCTAGCAAGTGAACAGTTTTTTTCTCTTATAGAGGTTGATTGATAGAGTAGCGGATCATTTTGAAATACTCATTGATGCGTTCATTCGCATAGACATTTTTAACTAAGAGGACCATCTCTTTTCATAAATAAGTCAATGTACGATCTAAATAGGGCACTTTGGTAAACTAGATGGAAGAAACAAAAAGAATCTTGTTGATTTTGCCCATCTTCATCTCAAACAGCACGTAGGTCTAGCCGATTTTCTTAGTTCCCACCACTGCTTCGACAGCAGTTGCAAGTGCAAATATGTTAATATGTTAAAAAATAGGTCTGGACACGTAATTTTCAAATTTACCTGCTAATATGCACATAGTTTCTCTTTTTGGGAAGATAAAAAAACTTTTTTAGCAGTTGGGGGACACATCTTTGAATGATTCACCACCAAAAATAAGTAAACTTCAACTGCCGGATGTACCACCCTCAGTAAACGCTGATAGAGAGGCTGCTGTGGCATCTTTGGATCCATGTCCGTCTCCGTTCGCGGATCAAAGAAACCCAGCTCACACTAGGCCCGTCAAAAATTCTACTCATACAAGTGGTTGACATAGGAGGAAAAACGTCACAAATGAAAGACAGAGTATGGGCTGATTGACGCATATCCATGCATTAGAGTGTAGGCATCCTAAAACTCGTATTCACAGGCTACTTAATGTACCAATAAGTCACTTTAGCAAGCTATTTCGAAATCTACACGGGCTTTTTGCTTGTTTGTTGTAGTTATTAAAAAACTGTGCTCTTTATCATGCAGATTACTTGTTGCCAGCCGACCATAAAGGCGTTAAGATGCCTCATTATGAAAATGGGGTCCATACTTTATAGCCAACATACATCTGCCGCCTGCCAACAAAAAGAGTTTGGCAGAGCAAGTGCACATTCGCTTCATCTAAAAGGATGCAAACTACATCACGCATTTGGGAAATTTATTTTCAACCCTTTTCCCTCGTGGAGAATCACGCCCAGAGTTCACCAGAAAAAAACAGGCTACCAAGGCCTCAGATTTTCATGAATGCAAATTCTCCCAAATCTTTATGTTGAATATCAAAATTTGCACAGAAGAGACTATTCACGAAGAATTTTCGCCATTTTGAGCATGTGCGTAGCATTTCGGAGTCAAGTCCCAGTTGACGATGCCGCTTTCAGTGCCTTAACTGTCAATTAAAAACATTATTTAGCTTGGAATGTTTAAAAAGATTTTTTGTTAAAAGCTCAGCAAGCAAACAAATTAGCTGTGAATAGAACAACTTTAATCGTCCAAAACTTTAAGATAAATTGATGAAATTTTATCTCAAATAGGTAACTACTTCGACTTTGCTGCGGCCAAAACATCTGCAAGACAACTTGTTTATTTTCATCCCAAATCACTTCTTGGCGATTTTATTGTTGAACATTGGGAAGAGTTAATAATCACTCAAATTTCACAACTCACCAAATTTGGATGCCCCACAACAGGCGACTATGAGCCAAATCTTGTTTATTACTTAAGCCATATGTAAGCTACCGGAATTGTTTTATTCGTAAATGAGAATTGACTCGCAAACTAGATGTTTCACAGACAAAATACAATGAAGTGAATGAAATCAAAGCATTGCAAGTGAAATGTTCATGCTAAATTCATCAACTAAAACGCGTGAAGCGCTGAAACTGCCGCCATCCAGAACAAATTTACATTTAAATCCACTATATTCCCGATGGAGGGATAGGAAGAAAAAATTTAGCAAACCTGCATATGAGGTAATTTTGTAACCTTTCATCGATATGAATAAGCAATTAGAAAGAAGGGAGGCTGTTTCCTTCATACCCGTGGCAGACAAGCTGAGCTAAGCTGACCACAGCAATGGTCCCACCATTTACAAACCCTGCAAATATTTTCTGCAAGCCCGGAAGATGAAAAATTGTGCGGAGCGCTTTGTTCCAATGATTAATTAGAAGCGTTGCCTAGATGTTTTTTGTGGGCCCATCCCAAGGCGTTATGCTGCCTTAAAACAAGTTCTTTCACCCGATCATCTCGACCTGTGATAAATGCCGACCTTACACAGATTTGGGTGAGGAGGCGTAAAGCTGTAGAATTTTCCAAGTTTTTACGTGCAGCGTATTACGTTTTCGTCTTGAATTTGGTTCCGAGGTTTGTAGCCCTTACAGAGGAGAAAAAAATCCCACTTTTTGGACGAAAAAGTTGTTGACAGCTTAAAATACCATTTTGCAAAGTCCATCACAGCTTAAGTGAAAAGCAACTGATCAAGCCATAATAAATAACTACGAAGTAGTCCCAGTTTACACGATCACATTTTAAACGATGAATATCCCAGATAGTGGAAGAGATAAAACCGCATCATTGGAGCGACAGCTAAATTTCTTTGTGCTCAAGTAAGCATCAGATGAAGATGAAAGCATAGAAACTACGACTGATACAAAAAGCTGGAGAATGCATCAATCAAGAATTTGGAAATGTCAGTGAAATAACAATACCCACCACACACTTTTATGGGGCTTCTCTAGATAAAATAAGACTGGAATGATTTCCGCAGATAAAATCCCAACCCTTTGGGGATGGAACGCATGGGTGCAGAAGCTTAAAGACAAAAATGCATTATCTATTCGAGGGTCAAGCATTTGCCTGCTAATACCTGAGGTCACGTGAATTGTGATTAATAATGATAAGTTGTTCGGTACGATAAGTTCCTTATCTTTGTTATAACTTAGACTACTTACATTACTACTTAGCAAATAAATAGCTGATTTGCCTTTTATATTTTTCCCACAGTCAAACTAAGACCCACTGCTATCTGATATTTGTTTCAAAATGAACTTAGAATAAGACATTGAATTAAACACTTACCTTAAAAACAAAGGTTTCGTTGAAAACGGGATTTAGGGTTTTGCGATGCACCTTCGTTTCAAATTTCTTCTTTTTATTTGGAAGAAGAAATACCTTTACATAGGGGTCCGAAGTTCCGCACATATCCATTGCGGGAAGATCACGAGCTTGGATAATTCCAACAGTCAGCTAGATTTATACAGGGGAGAGATGTGTCAGAATGCTGTTTTTGTTTTAGCTAGAGGGTACGAAAGGTCCTTTCAGTGTAACGCAATCCCCTCAAGTATTGTAACAAAGGCATAATACAATTAATAAAAACATATATGGCTTACGCTCAATAAATGACCTTATTTAAAGTTCATACAAAAAATGAATATACTTTGGTGTCTTACGGAGGCTGCCTTGGACGGTAGTGGTACTTCGCATGATGGTAGATGGTAGCGAAAATTATATGGTTTTTCCAGCTGTGCACTGCACATTAAAATTTTGATTTTAAGATTTTTATTGAATAAAAGTATTTAGGGGTGCTTAAAGTAGTCTCGTTCAAGAACAAGAGTGAGGGTGGAAAAATTCCGCCAAAATATGGTCGAGTGCCTTCAGGATAGATGATTTAAACACAATCTTAAAAATTAAATAAAATAAGGTCGAAACGGAATTAAGGCAGGGTCTTGCCTCATTCTTTTGAAAATCGAACTCGACGGAGTACTGCAACGAGCCTAAAGAGACCTTTTCCTTTACATCCACTGCCTTTTCGTTTACTTCCATATTTTCTGTCAGGCCTTGAGTGTCTTCCTTAAGAAGAAGAAACATTAAATTTTGCTTTCCTTGCTGCTGATGATATCGTTACTTCCGATTAGTCACTATAAAACGTTCAGAACAAGACTTCATTTTAGTGGTGAAAGGGTAAAACAAAATCCTATTGCCAGCAACCAAGTGTATCGGAGTAGTTAATTCCGAATGAATCCTCTTCAACTTCATCTTGAATATTTTCGGCAAGCCTTTGTTTTGCTGTACACAGAATTCCCCAGTTTTCTGTCAAAAAAACACCCCAAACGTTGTCACATTAAATGGGATTGAAAAATGGCCGCAACAAATGACATCGGAAAGGAAACGCGCTAAATCAGGCAAACCAAAGAAGAAGTTAGGATATTTTACGACTAAATTATCCACTTGAGAGACGATTTTCCTCCACTTAATCCCCAACTTATCATTTCCTACCTAGTTCTTACCTATTGACCTATTTTTTGAGAATAATCAGACAAAACTAGGACTAGGATGCCTCCCTATGAATTAGCATTTTATACAAACATTTTAATAGGTCTTCTAAAGTTCACGTGGAACTTCAACCTCGTGCCTACTTATGCATTTCTAAAAACTCGGACTTGGCTGCTTTTCGAAGTGTCCGACGCTTCTCATGTCTAGTGTTAAAACCTTCAGTTAGGTAATTGGAGAGAATACACTGAGGGATATGTAACAGCAGATACTTAACTGTCTTCTTTACAGACGACTCTGTTTTTAGAACGGAATGGCAAAAAGGTATGGTACCATTTTAGTCGTCTATTAATAGGGCTTGGCAAATTATAAAGTCCTACTTATAAATAGCCAAAAGTTTGGACATTTCCATCTTTTGTAATTACAAATAATAATAGATTTCTCGTCCCGACTCAGAATAGCACACCCCAAATCAACCATGCTCCAGAACATCTCCATTTGGTGAATAATAATTGAATTACTTATTAATTATTATTATTTATTATTATTAATTAATTAATAATTGGATTTATATACCCGGGAATACCTACCAGTTGTTTGTTCAGTGATGAAGCAAATTTGATAACCTTACTGTCATCAGCATCAACGTTGACTCCCTTCTTCGTTCTTTTTTTGCGTTTTGGAAGGCATTTTTTGCACATCCAAAACGAGAAAACCAGACCGAAACACACGGCCAGGGCTATCATCAAAGCTTGTGAGGTGCTCGCGTCTTAGTGGTATAAAAAGGGAACAAAAAATAATGCTTTAAATTTACAGAAAAAGGAAGTGTTTGAGAATTTCATAGCTACTTATTTTGACTTACTGAGAGAGGCGAAATTTCTCGATTTATTACATAACAGCGGTACCCACTTTATGCACTTATCATTTCAGGTGTTGTTTCAAGTGAGAGAGGTGCTGCATTAATTTGGCTTTAAATGTAATTTATAATACGTACGTGAGAGGAATTACCGCAAGGCACTAGCCTGGACATTAGTCAGTCATTATTTTTACTTTAGGCAGTCGCACTGACACAAAATCATTAAAACTTGATGGGTGAATGACAAAGCAGTTTCTATTTCAGCTGCCACAATCATCTGGAAAATATAGTTTCTATCATTATCCCCTCTGGCAACTAGCTCAACATCACCTCATCCACACAGACTAGTAATGTGTTTCTTTACTAAAAGCACAAGCTTATCGTGCATTAATGACTTAAGGCACACTGCCACCACTCCCATTTCGTTTTTTCCCGTAGAACAAACCTTATTTAAAGGTGTGTGCAAGAAGTGTAGCATAAACACGACACTTTGAAGGGCTTTCGCAATTGCCATTACAGCAACGGACGTATGATATTATGCACAAAGCTGGTTTGCCTAAACACAGTAATGGAAGAACCCAGTGGAGACGATGCAAAAATAGTAGGAGTAAACACACTTAAAAGAAGAGGATACATTATTTTTGTTGGTTAGGACAGTGCGCATTTATAGTGTTGGAGCACAATAAATGCGCAGTTTTTTAAATGTTCAGAACTCAACTTATTAGAGCTCTACGAGTTTCAGATCTACGCCTTGTTGTTGAAAGAGTTGTATAATCAGACAGTTAAGTAGAATCTATACCTTATTAAGCAAATATTTTTTGCTGTAAAATATAAAACTTGTACCGATTTGATAGACGTGCTAGTATAAGGGCATAGTCATGAATTCCATGACATCATATCCGACTTCAGGAGCAATGTGATACACCGATTTTTTACATAAACTCAGCGTCACAAGTGCGTGACGTGCGCTTTTTATTTGCCCATGATAAATGAGTGCATCGAATTTTGGCGAAAAAGATTGTTTAAGCTTAAAATACATGAGAAAATGTAGGTTATTCTTAGTCTATGAAGGATTGTATGTTTTTAATTTTTTAAGTTGCAATTGTGTTAGTATCACATAAGAAAAAAAATCCGGGTCGTGGGAGTGTATGTAAACTGAAACCTTGGTAAGGGACCAGCTTAAAGCCTCTTAAGTGTAAAGGGTCATTTTGGAGAGTCAAAGAGCTATAACAGTGACTTGAGTAAAAGTTAAGCGGAGAAATTATCACTGTTTTGTTTAAGATGCAACAATACTGACCTAGGATTTTATATAAACGTTAGATGCATACTAGATTTGTTGATCTCAATTTTTCTGAACTAAGCATTTGAAGAGAAAATTCAATGAAAAAAGTTGGTGAAAAACAACGCAGCAATTTTCCAAAAAGAATATGGCAGTTCATTCTTCTTGTGATTTTCTGACAAAGCTGGACCTATTTTAAACCTAAGTCCTCGCCCCTCGCAAATGTCAAACTCGATCCCACTCAAATTCTTTTGATTGACTGTTGCCTTAATTAATCTTAATTAGAAGCCTTAAGATAATTCCGGATTTACTTATTCCATAATCATATAAAGAAAAGGTGCTTTTAAATGACCTCTACCCTGCGCAGTTGAACGGTCGCAGCTAACATTAACGGAGAGAGATAACTGGGTGCGGAACCAAAACCTCGTAACCTAAAGCGCCAATTCCGTATAATGGACATGAAACTTGAACAGCATTAGAGATCACGTACAATGACGTAGTTAAAAAAGGACAACTTGCCAAACAGACTTAAATAAAAAGGCACTCAGCCACCTTTCTTTATGGCTTTCCTTATTAATTAGAAGATCACAAGGTCCAGAAACTTAACTTAGCAATATATAATTACCTGTTGCTGAAAACTACCTTCTTAGGCACCTCAAAGCTGGCAAGAAACCAACCAAATGCAACAAGAGTTGGTTTTTTTGCGTGCCTGGATAGCCATTTTTGCCTTGACTCCCTCCAAACCATGGAATATGCTTAAGTTGTACTAGGCACATTTTGAGGTTTGTGAAATTCACCTGGCGTATAATCATAGATTGACATAACTGGTATTAATTTGATGACAAAACGCCAAACGAATTGTGTTTCCTAGGTACGAAAAATATGGCAGAGGAAAAATCTTAACTGAAGAGAAAAAGAAACGTTATTTCTTTGCCTGTGGGTTATGATAGCATCCTGTGAGTCAACTGGTATACATTTATAACTAAATACCATTAAATGAATTTCGCCGTAGGAGTAACGCTGGAAGCTTCTGAGTCCAGACTTGTCTTCTCACGAAAGGTTAAGCAAAACTTTTTAAGCTCATGTTAAATACCGCGACTCATTACAATTGATGAATTGGCGGTGGTTACGCTTCGATCTCATGTCATAAAATATAACCTTCGTTTGATTACAGGAAACATATATCTGCTAAAATGAATTTTTAAGATCAGATCAGGGGCGGATGCATTTCTTCATGGGACTTCGACTGCATAATCAGATCCTCGTTGCACAAGGAGTGGTACGCGATTCAAAGACTAAAAGTGGATCCAGAGATTACCAATTCGACACCAGTGTCCACAAGGCATAATACAACATCGGGCAATTTTTTTGCTCTTTGAAAAGCTCATGCAAGGACTACTTTTTTCAACTCTTAGCATGTCGTTTAGCCTTTTATAACGCAATTGTTTGCTCCTTATCCACTATTAATGTTACAGCTGCCACTGGATGATAATAGAAAAAAGTTTGCTTTTATTATGGAAGCGTATTCTATCATCACTAAGTTACCTGTAGTAGTACATGTTAACATCCATTATTGTCTATTTTATGGCCCAATAAACTACCATTTTGTTAGCTTTTTATGAAGATTAGGGTGCCAATGAGATTTACTCACGTTTTGATGGCGGTGCTGGAGTAGATCCCAGTGCAGCGAAAAATGGATGTTGATCAACTGAGGGTGCCGTAGGAATTCTGAGGTGTTCGCGTTCTTCATCGGAAACAATGGATCCTAGAATTTTCGGTACTTCATTTGTGCTGTTATCATTATGCCCAACAAGCTTGTTCGTCGCAGAAAGTATTAGAGGGGACATTCCCTAGGTGACGAAAGAACAACTTTCACTATAAAATGGTTTTGATGGCACCATGCTAGGATTGTAGGTGGTTTTTTGCTTCCACAGTTTTGGGCCATGCAAGAATATGGGGATTAGAGAATAATAAATTTACAACGAGTACATATTTTTAGTTTTAACTCGGATGGTTTCCTACAAAAAATAATGGAGATGTATTGGAAAATAAGGAAGGAAATCAATGTAAAACACAACGACATGTTTTGTTTTTGGGCAAAAATTGTCAACTCCGGTAGGCTTTAAAAAATAAATTAGTTGAATGAGTCCGCGGCTTTTTCCAGAAGGAAATACTTTTTACCAGTCTCACTTTTATCAAACTTCATGCCGAGAGAGGAAGGGAAAAGCCTAGTCTTGTTCTCCACTTTCAACTACGTTTCATTTTTTACAGATGAATGTCTTAAATTTAAAAAGATGTAATCACTTGCGGAAAAATAATCAAAACACAACAAAATATGAGGCAGTATATTTCACTATCTCAACCAAAGTGGAGGTGAGGTCATGCTCTGTCTTGAAAGAATGGCAATTTTATTCAATAGTTTAACCATTTCTAGATAATTCCAAAGAAAGATTTTCTGGCATATTTTCAGAACTTATTGCACCGAGCAGAGAAAAGCTAATTAAAACTGTCTCAACTTCATCTAAAGTAAACCTAAATTTACGCGACACACCAGCACAAATTAAGCATAGCCTCTGAGACTAAAATGGTGCGCTTCAGTATTGTGGATTGGGCAGTGGGGAAAGGAAAGCAGGCTAAACAATGATATTTTAGTCGCATAACGAATTTGAAGGCAAATTCACTTCCCATTTCGCACTCAGTCAGTCACACAGTCAGCCAGTCAGCAGATCATCCACAATCCTCAGTTTTCGCGATGTCTTTGAAAGGAGTGAAGACTACCACATTGGCAGTCTTTGAAACCTGC
>CABFON010000126.1:0-15662 GCA_900683695.1 Echinococcus oligarthrus
AGGCCAGCCCACCCAGCGAGGTACAAGGGGGCTATTTCGAAGTACAAAAGTGGCGCCTCACCAGAACCGAGGATGAACCACTATCGTATTACATTAGTCATTGGCAATTCAGTCAGCACCAACCACATTCAAATCAATTAAGGGCAATCGTGATTTTGTTACTATCGGGAGAGTTTAATAAATAGGTCATGAAATCAAGCTTTTGCGTGCACTAATTTAACATCACTGAAATTAGGGTTCATAACATATGCCAAAGATCGCTTATTTTTCATGCGTTCCAATCAGCATCCAAAATTATCAATGGTGTCCTGTTTAAATGGGTAAAATGAGTGGACCTAGTGGTTTTTTCACTTCATGAATGCTATGAATATGCACACTAAGATGAACCCAATTTTACTTGCATTGAGAGCACTTCCCAACACCTAGGCCATAAATGGCTATACTTTTGCTTCAAGAATTTGCTTTGTTGTACGACATAGTAGTGAAATAGACAAATACCACACAATACACATTATAATTTCATTATTTATGCCTTGATTTTTGCCCTTCATGGTTCCCCGCCTTTAGTGACATTGGTAACCAATTTGGCTTTAAAATGAATGGGGTATTTGATAAAAAGAAAAATAAACCCTTAAAATGGAATCACATTCTTCCTAAGTGGTTGTAGAAACAATTAAACATGTAGAAAACACTTGCTTGAGTTTAATGAATGTTAGTCGATTGGCAGCAATTTAAGAGTAACCTTTAAGTTAAGAGATTTTCCAAAGGAGTCGCGGTGGTTACTAACTAGTAATCCATTAATAATTGTTCATTAGCACCAACCTTGAGTGATTTTCAAACAAAGTCGTTCGATTTTGAAAGTTGGCTCGATTTAATGAGAAAAGTGACTGTCACGGGTGTGATACGGGAATCCGTTTGCAGTATGACAGTGTGCCTGTATGATCAAAGCAAGGACGGAAAAAATAAGCGCAATCCCATAAGGAGAGTTGAAAATAAATTTTTTTTTGAGGTGCGTTTATTTTACCTAAAACAACTTGTGATTTGCCTGACTTTTATTTGGTGTAAAGAGTGAACAGTGCATGTGAAGTCTTTCCCACTCATTTAGTCCCAGCTTGTAACTTTTATACATGTTTTGGTTAAGAAATAACACATAATGGTTAAATTGCGTATTGCATAGTCGTTGATGCCGTGAGATAAATTTGCGTAGGATAACGGAAACTGGTGGACAAGTTTTTTGCACTGCCATCGTTTAAATATAAGGAAAAACCACTAGCGCAAACCATACAGAGCACACTGACCTTATGCAAATACTGCATGGGTGAAGCTTTAAAACATACACTTAGTCATAAAATCTGTACATTTGGACCTAGCATAATTTGTCCATCGGACCCTTCCAGGTAGGCGCACTAATATAGTTATGAACTTAACTACTATTTACACTTTATTGCAAAATTGGACAGAATAAAACAGCTTAGAAGCTTTGAAATAATCACAACTGTAATTGTAGTAATTTACGCAGACGGGAAGCTTCATTAGGCAACCACTTGAAACTTGTACTAATTTGAGTATTCTCGACTATTTTCTTTAATTTCCTCCTGTTAGCTTCTAACTTCATGCAGCCATTATATTTGGGGAATTTTTGGATGTGTACTGTTTGGCCTTTCCAGATACAATTTACTGCTAAAAGGTATGTACCATTCTAAGAAATATTCATCTATGTAAAGTAACCAAAGTACAGAAAATGTTCCTTTCAATTTTGTACACAAAAACATATCAGTCAAAGAAGAAATAAATAGGAAGCTATTTACGATATATCTGCATGTAACCCGTTAAGAGAAATGTTTATAGGTTTAATATTTGCCACAAGGCGTGTAGATTGGAAGATAGCATACTTGTAATTGGATGCTGTATAATGACACGGTTTAAAGGTGTTTTTGCAGCATCTCAGGTATGAGGCTGTAACAGGCAAGAAAATTTCCGTTTATAGAAGACAGTTGAGGTATTGAATACATGTGGTTAGTAAACATATAGATACATATTCTTATCTGGTATTAATAATCAGATATATACACGCATACAAGCACAGCTTGCGCAGATGATTATGTGAACAAATGCACCACGTATGCAAGACAGAAATCTGCGCCTAACGATTTGCTACCCATACTATTCTCGTGCATCGAATGATCATTTCTAGCATTGGTTAGTTACCCTACCTCTGCCCTTTTTGGAATTGCAGGTACCAATAATTCTGCTAAGGAATGACAGACCATGAAACATTTGGGCAATAAGTTAATGAGACTCATTGTGTACATAGCATAGTTTAACAGTTGCCTCTTTAGAGGAACCAGTGTGTGAGACATATAGGTTGCAGAACTTACCCAGTAAGTTGCGATTAGATGTTCTTAAATTGCAAAAGTTTGTCTCAATCATGATGCTCAAAAACAGTGAAGACTACTCCACCAAAAACATATCACCACAGGTCGAAGGTTTTGTAAATCAATGATAAAGTAACACTAATTTAGGGAGCTGATGTCTCTTCCACATCTTGAACTTTAGGTGCTATGGAGGTTTGAAGTACAATTAATCTTGTTTCTTTAAGTCTTATAAGTAAAATGTAGAAATCTTAACAAATTTTAGCAAAGCTAAATACAATAAATTAAACTAGCAAAATTTCATCACAAGCTTCTCTAAACTTTGGTACAGTTTTACTGCTCCATACCTGGTTAACATTACAGCTTTAGAGCTATTTTTAAGCTTGCATTTACATACTGCATTCATGTTTTAATTCCATGCTTGTCACTTCTCGATTTCACTTGTATTTATTACTTTTTTATCTGCTTACCTCTACAAATACTAGAATACAGGAATACGGTTACTAATGCACCACATCGGAGCAAACGTGGATCCAGAGCATGCCAGGACTGCAAAAGGGTAGCGTCTGTTGACAAATTTAAATGAACCAAACTGCCCCTTATAAAACATTTGACAAATGCATGCATGTGCGAGCGTTTGATAAGTTTCGTGAGAAATCAGGTAAAAATACCACATTTGGCAAAAATATAGAAATTACACATTGAGGAATTTACGCAGGAAGGCATACTACTAACCTTATGTAAAACTTAAGCGAACTTCTAAATGTAGTGGTTAAAAGTTAATGCCAAGGCTCTGGAAGGTAAAATGATGTTGTTTATGGGGCATTCGACTCATGTCCTATAATAAAAGGAACGTTTTTTGACTAGATGTATTTGGTAGTTTAAGCATTCGTTTCAGAGGACATTTCACGTATCTAGTGTGTATCAAAGAGTGAGATCTCTAAAATGAAATGAATTAAATATAATCTGAATTATCAGTACCTGAAGGCCACAAATAATCTGCACTATAGGGTTAGAGCCTTTTTCACATTCATTTTCAATGAGTTAAGACCAAAATAAGCACACGCATTTCGCAGAATGAAGTGATGTGGGTCTGCACTGGGAGAGTAACCTTGTATTTAAGATTGTAACACAACACTGACACATTTTATTTTTGCTTCGGCTTCCGCTGTAAACAAGTAAATGAATCAGTTTTGAACTTTTACTATCAGACATGTGAATGAAAAAAAGGAAACTCGTGCATTTGCTTATGCTAGGTTGGTAAAAATGGGAACTAATTGCAGCATTGTGCGTACAATTTCTATTTGTATGCACAACCGCGTCTCCAGGACTTCAATATCAGGATTAATTTTTGTCCTCAAGATTATGCAATCATATCTGCACAGCAACAGTCAAATTCATGATACAACTCCCATACGCTTACTTTTTCACTGAACAAAATTCATAAACGAATAATGGACATTCTTAGGGGGAACCTCTATACTTGGATTTTGAGATCATCGACAAAAGCTTCACCTCTATAATGGAGCATGACAAGGTACGCACCTTGTTAAAGTGTTTACAAATAGTTCCAGTCACATGGCTCCTCAACACATCCACTAGTTTTGCTTACCGAGATATGGATTTGATGGACAAACGTTTAGGATGAAAATTTGAGGCGCACACAACGCAATCATAGTCGAAACTGTAAAGCTAACAAATCTCATGCTGCATGAATGCCACCTAAATTGTAGATGTAATTGGGAGAAGATAATCAAATTTCGTGAAAAAAGCCTTAGCCTTAGCCAAATTCGCTTGGCATCAATCTATGTATGTCTTAGTAGGCAACCGTTTACAGGACAGTTTCATTAGCTTATTCAGCTATTATTTTTTGCCTTCCCGATTTGTGCAGAAGGTAGTTCTGTGTCCAGATCTCCCTAGACTTCTATCTGTCCTCGTTTATGCTAAGCAATAAATATGTCTAAATCCAACCAACCCTCAATTTTACCTTTATCCGTCTTTTGAATATTCGTACTAGTGGGTAAGAACTGTTGGCATTAACCACTCCCTAATTATTGCATTGTTTTAAAATGCCATAATCAGGTATGTGCACACCTTCATCAGGGCGAGGTTCAATCAACTGAACGTGTAGATAAATGCTACAAAAGGTACAGGAAGCACCTGATCATTGAGGACTCTCATTTTACCGTATGAAAATGGGCCTTATTTAATAATGTCTCTTGACAACAAATGTGCCCTAAAAGTGGTTTATCAGAACAAATGAGATATTTCTTACTTTTCAAGTTGGAAAATATGGTGTGAATAACCTGACAAATGAACAGAACCTTGTAGTTCCGTTTTTCCTTCGAGCATAAGCACTCCTCCTCATTTAGAAAGGCGCTGATTTTAGCAGTTGCATTGACACATTCTTTCAAAAGCTTTTAATAACTAAAAAGGCGGTGCAATAGGAAAAATTCTGATGTCGATTTATGGTTTCTCTAAGACAACCCTCACCTTACCGATCTTATTACTATTTAAGGCTAAGCAAGTATGTTGCATTAAAAATACATTAATCTCATGGAATTTACTTCAACACACCTCAAATTTTAAGGTTATGCGTTCAGTGCAGACTACAAATGGAGGATAAAATTTCCGCAACGCCAAGGCATAGGAGTAGGCGCACTGACAGTATCGCGACTTTTGCATGAATCTTCGAAATAAGGGTGGAACTTAAGAGAGAGCGTAGTCGGTTTGAATTCAAAATAAGCTGGTAGTAAATATGACCCCAATAACATTACTAGATAGATCCTCTTAGGTCCAGTCACTAATTACATGAACAGTTCATTCACAGCTGCAATGGAGTGCGGCTTTGTGGAAACTGGCAAGCACCTTTAAGTAGCTCTTAAAACCACCGACACAGAACTAGTACAGCCCCAAGTCTTCTTACTCACCTACAAGATTAGCTGTGGTTTTATTTCACTGAAGTTAGTGCCAATCACGCCTTTTTTAACAGTCAAAAACGCCTAGCTTCATCTACTAAACAAAATTTGCCAATTCTCTTAGCTTCATAACTCGCTTTACTGAGTAAAATATGGTGTAATCTTAGTTTGGACTCATCGGTCTTAAATGAGTAAATAGTAACATTCTGTGAGTTTCTGCAGAAACAATCTCACGTACGAACGACTGAGCACGTGACCAGGAGCTAGAAACCTTTTCACTTTCGCATACGCATACATCTGCGTTGATGCCAAGACATTTTGACAAAAGTCACACTTTAATCAAAATGCATACTGTTGAAGAATGCAGATGATGAGCCTAGTTCCTACCTTTAAATCCCATTCTTTTCTTCCTCTACACCATATTTCATAAAGTGCTCGTATTTTAATGAGTTCGAAGTTTCAGGAGATTGGGTTACCTACATCGCAATCGTTCAGCCCAATTTCTTACAAATGCAACTTTATTTTTCGTCAAATAAACTATTAAAAACTCTTGATAACCACTAGTTAATTAAAATTTAAAGGAAGAGTAAGTTGTCTGAAAGACGGCATTTGAGAACAAGACGTTGATACCCTCAATTAGGAAGCACTTGAATTTTCCGGCTCTGTGACTGGACTGTCTTCAATACCATATTTTACGAGCAATTGTTGAACCGGCTCCATTACATTTCTGTATTGAGTTACAAACTCCTTCATTGCGTCTAAAACCTACAGGAGTAAGTTGCATTACATTTTACATATTACATCCATTAACTGTTTAAAATAGTTGTAAGTTAAACATTCCTGTCGAAGCTAAAATCATCTATATATCATTATTACTATACGAACGTCATTTACCTGTATAAGTTAATCAGCAAACTGTCGTTACACAACAAAACTTTTGATCGCAATCTACTGCTGTCGTGTGAACGTGCTATCGGAACCAAATACCGTATATGCAGCCTGTATCCATTTCGTATGAATAAGAAACTCATAAAACAGATACCGTTTAAATAACCTAAGAAAAGTTAATAAGTACAAAATAAAAACGAATCCCTCGAGAAATCTCAGAAAACGCGGTAGCAGGGAAGGTTGTTGCTTTGTAAGGCAAATTTTCACTTAAACTACTAAGTTTCTGATTTATTTTAAAAGCCGCACATTAACTTACCTTCTCCAAATAAAATCGAGATATTTTTACAATACTTTACGTCGCCAATTTTACCCTACGTGTTTCGGCCGTGACAATTAAGGCACGCTTTAGAAAACACTGATTTCAAATTACGTATTCTGGTTGGCGTTAGCAATACTTACTTGAGTATCCATATTGGGCTTATTGTAAGCCAAACGCAAAAGAAAAGAATGTTTGTCAGGGAAGAGTGCCAAACCAGCCTAAAAAGCATTGCTTCAGGCTTAGAATCAAGTGGATGAAAAGGATATAAGGCTAAAATTCAAAAGATATATATTGCCCACTAGATTATGAAGCTCTGTAATGAACATTCACCAACATACTAAATGGTCGGAAATCCATACGAAGGTAATATGAATACGAATTTCAAATGCACTATTTATATTGCATCGAACGTCTATTAGATGGGGTCTCTACAGAATCTGCACAACATGGTAATTTACTAGGATACATAGCTAGAAACATGTTAAATAAAATACTCACGTAGAAGAGATTCTTCATTATGGCATTGTGATGCTTCATTAGCGTTTTTGCATAAGCGGCGCGTCCAATCTCCCGCATATTACGGTCGGAAGATACGGGTAATTCAACCATCACCTCAATTACCAATTCTATTGCTCGTGTTAGCCATAAGAGACCAATAGACCCCGAATTATCATTTTTGTTGACTTTGGCCTCCTTCTCCTTGACCAACATTTCTTCGACAGTGGAGGCTTTGTATTTCCCGCGTGAATTAGTTATTTTCTTGATGAATTAAAAAGGAAACATTAACTAAAGGAACCCGCATGCAATACTAACACATAATTAGTGGATTGTACAAACAACATGAATCGCATAAAATTAGTAGCAAAAATTGAACACCATGGTAAATCAATACATTTACGCCAAGGATAATAAAAAAGACCACTTCTACACATGCTAAAAGCAGTTTGGGAAACTAGAAAAAGCCCAAGCGGTAGAACCCAAAAGTTACTAGTTGTACTAGTTTGACAAAATTCTATCACAGAAACCAACCTTTATGTTTCCCCCAACGTCATTTTTAATCAGATACAAAGCTTTACCTTGGAGCTCTGGGAAGATTATCATATGATATCAGAGGAATTACCGCAAAATGCAACGATATTGCTTGCAAATCGTGTCAATGATTCGATATTAAGAACTACTTCATCTGTCGGGTTTTTTGGGAAATTATCAAAAAACGTTTCCGGAGCTTCGCACATCTCCCCACTTCCGCGTGATCCCAGCCTCCTTGACCTTCGAATCAAAAGTGTACTCGCCGATGTAATTATATAAACAAGCATTCATTACCTTAAAAATTACATGTGCTGCAATACTGTTTAAAAAATTTATGGTATTCATGTTTTAAAAATTTTAACTTAGCTTTGCATTATTCATGACATGTAAAATAAATTTACTGACGGATTTTTTAACGCCTAGTAACCGATGCTAGGCAACTATAATCAGTTGGATTGTGTACTTTTTTGTTATTTTTCACTTGATTGCCAGCTTAAAAACTTGACTATGAAACTGAGCCGCTGGAAGACGGTATGTATCACGGAAGTGTGGTGACGCATATTATTTGAGCTACTTTTCTTCTCAGAGAGTGATGGGACCACCGCTTACCACCCAAAAGGTGTGCTCAAACTATCATCTGATATAATTATTTGATTTTTTTAAAATATATTTATTAGTGACTCAATAAGTGCGTTGCATATAATCTGAAGCGAAACTATTTGAATCGTGCAATTTGTGCTATATTGTCACCTTTCTTACAATAAAGAATCATTTATCTGCATGCGTTTAAAGTTACTTATTCATATTTGTTATCGGAATCTCGATGGCAGTGCAGTCGCACTGTTGTGGTCCACATACAAAGTTGTTGCAGTTTTTAGTAAATTGAATTGCTTTTTACTACTGTAGCTACTTAGTAATACTTTGAGCATGTCTGCTATGTGCAAACCGAAACCTTCATAGACAATTTCATTAAGAGCCGCAAATTTTTGTGCTGATAAGGTAAATCACACTTTTAAAATTTAGAACATGTAAATTCCTTGGTGAGTGACACTCTTGATGTCTACAGCTCTTATGGTATTCATAAATGGGATTACCGATAAGTTTTACTGACTAAACCCTATTTTCGTCCTACAAGACTTTTCTGAAGTTGGGATAAGGCCTACTAATGTACAAAATAGTTTATTACTAATACATTGGAGAAGTGGGATAACATGGGGATGTTCAGAGTGTGGAGCCACAGGAGAGGATCACAAACTGTTGGGACTAAAGTACCAGTTGGCTAAACGTATATCAAGATAGGTTTCGATTAGCTGTGTGGCCCCCTTCTCTTTTGAATAACGTCCCAACTCCGCGCTAGCAATATTTTGCTCCTGCGATAGCGAGCCTGTGTTAATTGTAACGTGCCGTATAAAAGGTTTATAAGTCCAACTAAATTAACATTTTGAGATGATTGTTGTCTATCGGTGGCAGAAAATGGTGCAAGGCCAGTGCCGATTTTAAGGATTGCTTCCTCTGCAAAACAAATCTCAACGGGAATAATCTACTTAACAATCAGCTCTAAGTAGTAGACTGTGTTTTGAAACGACTACCTGAAAATCAAACTACCTGAAAAGAGGATTATCAAATTCTTAGGCTATGCCGTAAACCGTAATATATGAGAACAACTGTAATTCGTCAAAACTTGGCGTCACTCTATAGGCAGTTAGTATGCAGAACACGAATTTGCGGATTCGCCAAAGACAAACACCGTTTTACGCCTTCTGTAGACGATCACTATCTCCTATGAGCAGTAGATTTCTTCCTTTTTAATAGTTTTATTTGATAGCCAGCCAACGTTTCAGAGCTCTTCTTCACTTGGATTGGGTTTGCTTGCCATTGCTACCAATGCAGCTGCCGGAGTATTCCTTGAAGTTGAAATGCGCCTTACATTTGTGGAAGAATGTTACTAGCATATTGAAGGGTCGGTGGGCTACAAATATGGATGGAATGGTGTGCCTGGTGGAAGTACAACCCAAGGAGGCCAAAGAGATGTGTAGCTGATAGTACAATCGCTCACGTTCGGTCCAAAGAAACAGATACACGAGTTTCTACTTGCATAGATGAATATTTGCCAAAATTTCTTCCATTTTTTGGTATTCAGGAAATCCAGTTTCATCACCCCTTAAAGCGTTAGCATTGTTTTCTTTTCCAAAAAGGTTCTATTGTAAAATGCCACCGTAGTTTTTATTCATGTTTTTCACCTCAAATAAGCAAACACGACCCACCTCTTGCTGATTTGCCCACACCCACCGATTCCAAATAAAAATGAAACACAGAAAAAGATTAAGAAAACACAAGAAATATTGAGGTGTCGAGATTTAAAGACGCTCCGTACTTGTGGTGTGTCGACGTCAGTTTCCTCGTCTAAAATTAGGAATAATTTTTACAAAGTTAACTTGATTCTGCCAAAAAAATTGTTGCAAATGATGTGCATCTCCAGTTTACATAACAAAGTCAGTTAATTTACACGCGCTCAAAATTTTCAATTATGAATTTCATGATGCAATTTATTTTGATGGTCGTTCCGCATCCCTTTTTAATTATTCTTCGTACAAAACAGGCTGCTATAAACAGCTTTCATGAAAGCAATTTACTCACATATTTACGGGTTGTATGACCCCAATGCTATAACCATGAAAGCGTCTTCTGCTTCACTTACTAAATGATCTTCAGGTATCGTTAGATTGGGAAAATAAACTGAGCTCTGTTGCATCCCCAAACATAATAAATCTGCAATGCTTCCCAGGTTTTGCGTCATCCCTCTGTGAGCTCACAATTTGTTTACGGCCCGTTCCTCCCTCCAAAACAGGCGACGATTCATGGGCCACAACAACCTTTTTCTTAGTGCCGTGATTTTCCTCCTGAGCATTATTTGCTTGGGTGATAGGCTCATTCCATTCTTCATGAACATGGAGCTTTCGATATATGCTTTGCTGATAGAGCTTGGGGTTGATTGTCATGTAATTCTTTTCCACCGTTGCATAGCCTCCATCAGGCAGTCGGTACAGAAGACCATTGTAGGTGGATTTTACGTGATCGGTAGAGCTGGAAGAAGCATCATCAGATCCTATTTGTTGCTTTTGGACCGTTGTCTCATTAGCAACGAATTTTGAATCAGCATTGGTAGGATTATGCGTAACCATGTAGCCGATTGGTGTGCCTTCACTGGAGGTTGCGATAATGGGCAGCTTTCTACCATTTGTAAGAGTAGAGGAGGCGATGAGGACGGCTGAAGGAAAACCGCCATAAATATCGTCCTCACGATGCAGCATCTGAAGCGCTTTATGCATTGGCGTTTCTGTAAAATCGAATAAGAAGTAACGTTTACCACTTCTGCAAATGAGAAAACTTAAACACGTTTTAGATGTTTTTCGAAAAAAGCCTCAGTGAACAATAAGCACTTACTTTGGTAACAAAAGATAGTTAAAATTTAAAATCAGTGAATAATTGTTAGCATATGAGCTCAGCAAATTAAGTTTTTACGTATGGAAAAATATAACAACTACCTCTTGCAAAAGGTACTATTGATTTCAAAATGGCTCCCAGAACAACGGTAGCATCTTTAATGAAAAACAGTTTAATTATTTAAGATTCACCTAAATTTGAATTTAGCAGTGGCAATTATCCGAAATACTGCTTCCAAAGTACCTTTTGAAAGGAAAAGTAAGATCCATAGGAATTTCCCAACGATTGTATATTCATGTTGTCATTCAGAATTTTCGTCTTATTGAGTGTACAATAACCGAAATTCATTAATCATAACCCTAACAAACAGTTCAATGGTTTGCGTTGTGATTTGCAAGTTCTTTTGACGCAGATGGTTAATTGGCAGAATGTTGTTCACTGAGGAACTTCCATTGGTTATAGTTTTAGAGAAAATATTAGGACCAAAAATACATGCAGAAATCTTGTTCACAGTCACTGTTAACTTTGTTACCAAATCTCTTAAAACTAACAGAAACAAAACTGCACTTAGAGAAACAAAACAATTTTTGAGCTCTACTAACTGAAAGAAGAAGAAAATATTTCAGACTTCATTTTTGCTTGGCAATGACATTTAGAGCATGACACGTTCGTATCCAGATTACAAAATTTTGGACTCTGAAGGACTAAAAGCCTCACAAGCACAAAATAATTCACAAACATCAGATACAAAAAGAGCATAAGTTGTGCTGCACCAGCAAAGTTATGTATGCTTAGTAAAATAAGCAATTACACGTAGAATGTTCATTGACTAAAGGTTGCAAGGTTGTCATCAGTAATAATCCCTTAGTGGTAATTAGTTAAACTATTGGCAAAAGTCTAACTATCAGAGTTTTACTGCGGACTGTTTAACTGTTTTTAAGTATAGGATTGTAGTTAGAACATTTTTTTCCAAAAAAGATGAACTCATCTTCGCGCAGCAATTGACGGTAAAAGCAGTCAGTCCAAGATACTACTAGCCTATTTGACAACTGGAAAGTACCATTTATGAGAATGGTATCGTTTTTTGGAAAACGTGACCCAATGTTAATTTACATGACGCTGTAGGAATAATGTACAGAGTATACTAAACGTCTTAGAAGACATTGAAAGAGGTTGTGGAGCCCAAAGTTAACAATGTTTTAATTAGGATCTTTTACAATAAATGCCTGAAATGCATATTATTATGCAGAAACAAAGTAGTGTGGGAAACCACGAAATGCTGCCTACTTGAAAGATACCGAAGTGCTTTTATGAGTCCATTTTTTGAAGTTTTTGACTTATCGAAATTAGCTGAACGCGCTTGTTTGCTTTAAACAATAACTACCTCAGCGTCAGTCTTTCAAAGGTGCGGATTTCTCGTTTGAGTACAAAAAGATGCTCTCTGCTTGCTCGACGTAAGGATTGCGCTGAGCAGCTTTCGCCGCCTACCGCAGCGAATTTGGGTTAAAGAAAGTCATGCTTTTCTGACTGTGGGCAGAGTTTATTGAGAAAAGGCTTGCCAACCGAAAAACATGTGCGGATTAAATTTAGTGCAAACATAGTGTAAAATTACTCAATTTTAGCAGATTTTAGTGAAGTTTACTTTTTCATTTTGCTATATTGATAAATGTCTAGTTGCGTTTAACAGTTAGTTTTGTTTATTCCCCCATTTTGAGATGGAGGCTCTTGAAGCTTTTCTATCTTCACTGTGCTTATTGCTTATTAAGCCTAGTTACCTGTCTTAAGATCAAGTGAAAGCATATTACACAAAACATAAAGTATATTTAAATAAAAGGCATAAATAAAGGAGTTGTAAACTAAGCAGGTGATTAAATCAGACTATCTAGTGGTAACATTTTGATATTTCAAATAGGGCCATTCATATAGTCATAAAAATGTAGCCATTTAAATATATGTTAATTAAAAGGCACACACTTAATTTCTTGGGCTAATTGTGCAGATACTAAAATGAGGCGTCGAAGCCTCAGTTGCGTTACCGGATTATTTGTGCCAAGGCTGAAAGTTTCGTGAGATGCAGCGCCATCTACCCCAAAGTGATATGGAACTATTTTAATGTCCTATGGCAATAAAAGTGAGAATGGAGGCTGAAAAATATTTAGGTTGCGTGCTCGAATTTTAACTCGTATGGTTTGGCTTTATTTTGACATTTAAAAGTTAACGCTATATTAAAGTAAATTGAAGGTTTGAACGGAAGACCTTTGAAACATGTGAGCACGCATTTAGCACACAAGTAAGAAAGTTTAATACACTTGTCTTTGTACTTAGTTCCGTAGAATTTCTGTAGTATCAGGAAGGTGAAGAATCTAGGCAGCCGTTTGGTTTAACGTCTTGGTTTAATACAATTGCGTCTCTATATTTCAAGCCAAAATTGATGGGCAGGAATCCCTTTAAGTATGTGATGTACAGAAATGCCACAATTTTTAAGTGACACAAAATCAAATTCTGGGTACCGTAGGCAACATTTTTCTCGAGCGTAAGTTTTGGCATCTTTCAAAGATTACGTAATGTCATTTTGACTACTTTTGATAATTCTGGCTAGATAAAAAAGGCGCTTCTCCAGAAAGAGTTGATACGGTGCTCTGCTGATCTGTCATGGATAAGGAAACAATTTGGCAGGTGAAATTGCAGACTGGAAATGCAGGAAACTATGAAATTCTCGATTTAGCTTTATTGAGTGACCAGTGAGAATGAGAGTGCCACTTTTATCTTTTGTTTATGGATTAAATATCTGCTGAAGTGAGTCACTAACCGCGATATATAATTAAATGCACTAAGAAGGTTCTAGAACAAGTACTTAATTAAGTTAATGAAAATGCTAGTAATTTAACGAAGAAAAAGAGGTGTAAACATTGTAGCAAAAAAAGTACAACTTAATGACATTTGCAGTCAACTCCAAACTTTATTGGACTTTTCTAACACCAAAATCAAAGTAACTGTATGTTTTGTGTAAATTTAACAAGAATTGTTATACAACAATTCCTGGTCGAATATTGCAACCTTGACGAGATCCTACATAGCTAAAAAGGAATAGTCAGACGAGTGGTAGTACACAATTGGTACCGGATTTTATGCACGCTTTTTCAAACATTGTATGCTTATGCGTAGATTTCACTCAATAAGTAGAAGAGACTGCCTTTTCTGAAAATAACTGGCTTTTGCATATGTATGCGTAATGATAATTAAGGGCATTAAAGCTAGCTAAATCATGTACCGTGTAAGGTAGTAGTAAGCAGCCAAATGCTAAAATTCGTAAATATTCTAATGACGTCTAGGTTTGGCTTCAAGTCTATGATACACACAGGAAAATAATATACGCAGCTTTTTTACCAGATCCCTGGTTCAACCTATTCTGATGTAATTACGTTAAGTAGTTAATTGTAGAAAACTAAGCTCTGTATAACTGCGTCCTGAAGGCAATTCACCGGATATACAACACCATCTATTGCAGGATCTTTCTGACCGAGTGACTTGCCGGAGCAAGCGGGTGCCATTCACGTTAAGCTGTTTATATGAAATATGATTAATAGAAATCCATAATATTCAAATATGTAGGTAAGAATCGAGACGACACCTAAATAAAATTGTAACATACCATTATTAGAACTGTATTGTTGATTCGGCGAGTGTTCCTCAAAGTTTGGGTTCCTTTCCGTATTAGTGAGTATAAAGGCAGCTGTTTGTTGACTTTTTTTCTCAGTGGTTACTTCCACTCCGTTCAAACAACTTAGGAATTTCAATCTTTTTATTAGTCTTCCATCACGATTACTTCCATAGACTAAGATATCCTGTCGACGTCTGATGGGTTGCCAGCAACGTAAAAATACAATTGCTGCAATAAGTACAAACGAAATAATTAAAGCTACCACTATCATGGCTGTAATAATCAATAGATCTCGGTCTCCGACGCCACCAACTCCGGGTCTGAAAGAAAAATTGCTCGTGTGTCTACCGAGTTCTTTGAAATGAGTGAGCTGTGAAAGAGATCCGTCAGCACTGTCATTTTGAATGATATCAATTTTAAGTATGGTTGTATTACTTCGTGGTTTCTTGCCCTTATCTGAGGCCTTAAGTGCTAAAACGAATGACTTAGGTGGAAATTCTTTAGAAGCAGCCAGGAAAAATGATTCCGTTTCATTCGATTCAATCATCGCAGGTCTCAATTTATTAATGAATGGTTTCGCAAGGTAGAGGGTTCCAGATGCTTTATCCAATGCGAAATATTCCTTCTCGTTGCCCTTAGTTATCGAGTATTCTATTTCTCCATTCACTCCACTATCTAAATCAACAGCTTTAAGGTGAGCTATTTCCTTTCCAGCAGTTGCGTGGCTAGATATATTGACTCGCACGATAATACTATTGGAAGATTGCGGAAAAATCCACACTGGTGTATGATCATTGACATCTTGAACACGAACTACTACGTTTGCGAATGCTGACAGTGAAGGATGTCCGTAGTCAGCGGCAACCACTGTAAAACTCAGAATAGGTGTCTTCTCTCGATCTATGGGTAAAGTGCGAGTGTAAATTTCTCCATTCGAAGTAATTGCGAATAGGCTTCCGGGACGGTATTCGTCGGTGATTTCGCTACCGAAGTGTGGCGACTGAGGATGATCGGGTTCACTTATGCTGTAT
>CABFON010000127.1:0-15647 GCA_900683695.1 Echinococcus oligarthrus
CAACACGGGAATTTAATGCCCTGTCAGCGCAAATTCATTTGACAGTGTGAAACTGGATTGCAAATTGGCGTCATCTCTACCACCGCATCAGCCATTAAAGTGCCGATTAATTTTTCTGAGTTCCACACTGAAACCTACTCCCCTGGAGCACCCTGTTATTTTTGTTTCTGATGTTTCAGTTTTCTGTATGGCAAACACGATTGTTTTGTCAGCATCAATTGAGAATTGTGTGACCTACAATAACTCGATTGAACATTTTTTATCTGTTGAATACGAAAGAAGAGCCAATGAACTGATTAAAGTAGTGGCAAATGATCTGAGTACCAGAAAAAAATCCGAAAATTACTTCTTCTTTTTAAGTGTAGTAGGAAGTCTCAACCAAAAGATAAAAGTTGATTTAGTCTTCGCTATAATTATAACTGAATTATTTGCTTTTAACATTCGTTCGTTCGTAGCGCTTACAGGTATATTTAAACGGCGAATTGACCGGAATAGACAACGCCATAGGATTTATTAGAATCTCTAAACAGCGGCTTTGGCTTAATCACGGATTGCCAAACTGAGCCGCAAGTTAGCTGTGGGGCAATTGACTATGCCTCCAATCTGATCTGAATAAAATGACTACACACACATTATGTACTAATCTTTATCTGAGTGGATTTTCAAGGAATATTTATGTTAAACAATTAACATATTCTTTATTTTTCAAACCAAAAGATTTCATTCCAGTCTGTTACCTTATTTTCAAACTTCTTAGAAATTTGACTAACAACTATTCAACTGATACCTCCATCTGAATGTGCTTCCATGCATGATGGGCTTTTCAGTAAGAAATGTCGATTTTATGCTTCTAGGTAGCATAAATTCTAGGTTTCATCACTGGACATCTTTTCCTTGCCAACACACAACTACAGATTACTTAATAAAGCTGTTACATTTTATTAGGTAAATGAAGTGGTTAAATATTTTTCGAATAGAAAAACGCGGTTTATAAAAGGCAAGTGAAACTACTAGTTCTTGTATAGAACACGGCAATAGGCCACAAGCATAGTTTTGTTGGAAAAGGGGGAAGCGTGATGATCTAGAGTCATAAATGGTTGTTTTTTGTCCTCCTTTAGTCCAGCTGCGTAAATAGCCTTTTTCTTAATTTTCTTGTTTATTGGCACTCCGTAGATAATGAATAAGATGGTTTTTCTAGAAATGGTCATAACCCTCAATTGTCAAATTGGGACTGACAAATCTAGTCCCTGATCAACTCCGCGTCCCAAATGGGTCTGCGTACTCCTAATGAATGCATAAGGGTTTGTTGACATTAAGGGAAATCCTATACGGTGCAAAATTTTATAAAATTTCAGAATACGATCATAAGAGTAAAAGAAATTTAAAGTTATTATAAGTAGTATATATTTAAAACATGCTGAAGGAAGTTTTCATAGTATTTAGGTTTATGTTCCCTAGAAATTGTCAAAACAATATGAATAAGATAAATTTGACTTTGAATTAGCTAGAAATGTTCTAATGGCAGCAAGTAAGCCACGTTTTATGTTCGTTTCTCTGATTACGAAGTAACTCATGCTAGTTTAACATTTTATTGGAAAAAGCAGCCATTTTTCTATCCGAATGTAGCATTTGCATGCCTCAAGATTACAGAAAAATGAACAGAATATTCGAATATCCCACTCTACTCTTGCCTTTAAATTACTATTAGCCGAATTAAGTTTTAATTACAAGTCATACGCTATAAATGAAATATTTCGGTTTTTTCTCTTTTCCTTACAAAGGACTTAAAATTTTGGCATTTGAATTAGTTTTAGCGGATTCCCCTGAGAATAAATTTCACTTGTTCTATGGTACCACCGTAACGAGCCACTCAACGCGTGAGCTCTTCTTTTTTACCTGTAGAACTCAACTATTCTCAATGCGACCTCTGGAAAACATTTATTCTACCATGATTTGATTGCTTTGAGCATACAAGAAATTTCGCAAGTATGATCAAGTCATTTTTAATGTACCAGCTAATCCTTAATGGGCTTCAAGTTTACCAAGAAGAGTTTTCTGTGTTGTACTTACTCTATACCAATAAAATTAAAGAGATTCACATTAAAATGTAACAACACTAAGACATGGTTTAAAATTATTAAAGAAGTGTCAAATACCCATTCATGACAATACTTGTGGAATGAATGTAACTGTCTTTATGTCCAAGATAATGTAGGCTTAAAGTAAGATAAGCGGAAAAGTTTTAATGACGCATTCCTTATTGTATAATGAGTGAGGCAACTGAAGTGTAGTATCTTGTTTATTTGTTTAACCCATCGTTTTGATTTCGCGGGCACTGAAGGCCTCAGCCATCGTGCTTCCGCTGGGCGGCATGGCATCTAGGCCTTCTATACGACGGTGATACATATTCTGCCTTGGTATTATGGCTTCCTTCGTCTTCAGGAAAGGCTCTAGGCGCCACACTGGTGACAGCGCAATGCAAACCCTATCGTAAGGCACAACTACCTTGATTTCTATTACTGAATGGTAGACCCTAGGGTGATTAAAGAAGGGCATGTGATGCAGATGGGCGAATCTGTGACGACCCTAACAGAAGGGTAGACAGTGACGTCAGCTTCCGACAGCTATCCTAGTCGCGCACTAGTCGTGAACAATCTGAAAACGCTTGTTACAGAGCTGCCTACAGAACTTGTATGAAGATGCCAATTAAGTGAATACGCAATACCACTTTCACCTCCCCACTAACTCGATAGATAGATAGATATGGCTGGGCAGCACTGAAGTTAAAACAAAGTGAAGAGGAGGAACAGACGCGAAACCTTACCCCACAAAACTAAAATCCATCTTCTGTAATACGTCTGCTTTTCGGCTAGTGTTCTCACGGCTAACAGACCTGGTGATGAGCACATTCCCCCTTCCCCAATACTCTTCCAAAGCGGCATAGAGCTCTAGATCCAACGGATATGCCAAGTGGTATCAGTGAGATTGTGTTCATATATCTTCTCAAGTGCGCGCAAATTCCATGACTGGCGCGGTTGGTTCATGAGTGTTTCTTTGCAGCACTGATTACGTTTTGATGGCCGATGAGGGAGGTCGATGGAGGGAAGAGTCGAGAATGACGCTTTAAAGAGGAGAGGGGCTGTGTAATATTTTATTTTTTTGTCTAACTCCTGGTTTTGGTAAAGGGGGCACCTAGGTGCTCCGCCACTGCCTTCGCTAAGTGGACTGAGCTGTGCCAGTAGCCCCGGGCCCTTCTTTAGCTTGATAATACGTATTCTGTCCCAGTATTACATATTTTTTGTCTTTAAATAGGTCCCGGAGTGCTATAGAAGGCCTACTAATCCGGCAAACTTCGACACTTGTTTTTAAATGGAAAAATCTGCAAAATATCTCACACTAGTATACAATTATACAAAGTCGTTACAAGGTCGATAAAAAGGATCCCTCGCATGAGATTTTTATAATTTGTTTAGCCATTTATAAGCAATATTAATCTAAACAATTGTCTAAAGTAATCAGTATATGTATGGGTTAATTTGTCGAGCATTTTAAAAAATGATTTACGGGTATAAGTGAGCGTGCACTTTCCAGTTACCTGGAAGATGGTCGGTATGCGAATCCGATACCTTAAATATCAAAAGTTTGACATTTTGAAGTAAAAATAGATTAACTAAAAATACTAGGAAAACTCGAAGTGACTGTAAGGCAAGACGTGAGGCGTGCTTTGTAATCAACGTAAAACGAAGTGCTGTCTATCGAATATGCAAGTTGTTTTTACTAATTGCGTTTTTGTTTTTGGAAATATTCATTAAACAGTGTATCAATTTCATATTAGTATAATTGTACCCCAATTTCAGTTTATTGTCTTTACAACGATTTTTCCCTCTGTGGTGAGTTCTTTTTCCCACAAAAACCCATTTTGATGCAAAATGGACAGCCTCAATCGTTTTTATGCTTGCTGACTTCCGCAAGAGACATCCGTGTCACACAATAAAAAGTAGTGATGGTTCTGCATTTGTCAGGTCTGCGAAATTTTTGGTTTAAAAATGCTACTACTCGCTCAGCCACCCCATTTAATTCGTAGCTACCCGTGTTTTAAGTCATATTTTAAAGATTGCTACATTTTAAATGATTATTTATATTAAGAAGAACGTTATTCTATCATTAAAATTTTGATTGCTTTCAGCGGATTGTAGAAATACCACGAATCGCTTTCGGAAGTGGCTATTTTTTTGGCGGTGTAAACTGGATTTAACTTCGAGGGGTTTAGATTTCTAATTATGAATATTGCGCACAAAATAGCACTTCACAATCCAATTTAACAATGATATTCAAATTCAAAGCAGGGCCTTTTTCCACGAATTATTTTATTTTGACTAGGCAGAAGGCAGTAAGTGCTGACCACTGCCTTATTGTTGTGCTACATAATATGGTGAGTAATTTTACGAACTTTTCTTAAATTTGGATCCTATTCTCTTTCAATTCAGTTAATTTCAACTGATCCCTTCGACTAAAAGAATAATTGCAGAGCAGAACAGAAGATGTCGAGTGACGGCACATTTGTTATGCTCTGGAGTAGAAAAAGTGGCAAAGATGGGTATTTGAAAGAAGCACTTCGAACGGCGTATAACCTGACAATTAGCCAACTTTTGGTCGGTAAGGTGACGCTTGGAGGCTCTGTTGAAAGAAGAGTGGGGAGGAGGAAAGATGGGGTCGTTCCCCTGCCGCCAATGAATCATCGACACCCACCCATACCTACCTTCCACTTGTCAACCCTCTGGTCGCCTTCCCTCCTAATGTCTCCTTCGCGTGAGCGTTGTGATTTTAACCGAAGATGCGGACAATTTATGGTTTGTGTATGGACGAGGTGCTTCTATTAATTGGAACAGCTTAGTAAGAGGTAAAAGATGGCCGGTAAGCCCCATTTCTGTGACGCATCCTGTTTCTTTTTTCAGTTAATGGGGTCGAATAAAACTTCAGCTTAGTGCCAGTCGTATTTGGACAACTACCGACGATTTTAGGAATTAAACACTTTACAGAAATCCTTTTGAGTAAAGCATATTAGTCATAATTAAGCAGGAACCAAAACTCTTCCAATGGCTTCAGTTCTTTGTTTTCTTTTTCGGGACTACAAACCTTGATTTCTCACTAACTTCTAGACAAGTATGATGAATTTAGAAAGAAGAATCCAAAGATTGTTTTATCGAAATTGTTCAAACCTGTTTTTACGGACCTACGAAACGATCATCAGTAGAAACGTCTCAAAGTAGTTCACCAATAGATACTTCACTTGTCACACCTTTTCTTCTGTATGAATGCCTGAGACCTATCATAACGCCACAAATCCAGTTAATATCCAGGCAAAATACCCTTGCCCGACAAGTAGTAGGGTGTTTAAATAACATGTAGCTGAGGTCCACTCTCTTATTTGACAGAATTAATGCTTCGGTTAACGCCTAAGGGCCGCATTTAGCAGTTACTATCGGAAAGTTGTAAGAGTGAAGCAATTCATTCCCATTAAAACTTGGGAAAGGATAGTAGTTGCGGCATTTTCGCTGCAAAATTTTGTAATTTGCGCAAGCACAAAAGAACCTCTTTTTTATCATGGCGTGGGATTTTCTGGCGGAAGTTGGTGAGGTTAAAATCGGTTGAGCCTATCCACTACACATCAATGTGGGGCCTTTTTGTGACAAAAAATGTACCTACCGCACGTGGACTTGACACGGTGAGTAAATTTGTTTGCCAGTAAAGATGTATGTGGATGTGCTGCGGCTTAATTGAAGTTATACTAGCCTTTCTAAACTTAGGGCTAATCGTTGACTCTGGAAAATTCTGCGGTCTGCTTTTACTACACAATATGATGGATAATGTATCCTTTGTGGCTTCATTTTGGAGCCCTCTGCTTATTATTTATTTTCAAAAATAACATGTAAATATGATAAGGACTTAGAAAATGATGCTATTTACTAGAGACCTTAGCAATGAGCAGTTTTGTTAGTACACGTCTGTGTATTTCTGCGAAAGTAGAAAGTGTACCGCAGCCTAAATCCCATTTATTTGGTCTACATGATAATAATGCTATCATATTATCACATTTAATAAATTGCCATAGTTTGGCAAAAAATGCATCGTAGCGCTCCAAAATAAAAGTGGTTACTTGTGCAAGTAGTCTATTTTCCTTTTTATTTATACCTTCTTTTAGTTAGTTACCCATATAAAATCGACCTCCCGGGGTATTTTCGGTGGCAATCAGTGCAAAAAAAACAAAGTAACATTTCTCACACTATCTAGTTGGCGTAATAAGTTAGAATTATTCCTGAACTACTATACTTTGTAGCATCTGATCATCTGAGGGTATGAAAGGCAAAAAGCTTTGAAAAATTGGCACTTAAGTATTTTCAAAGAGTCATACTTTAAGGTATTATCTTAAAAAGGGGAATAATTTGCTTCGATTAGCTAAAGAACACTTTTGTTGTTTCGAAGTGATTATTTTTCGTAGTAAATTTTACCTAGAGTGATGTATTACTGTAGTCATGCAACAATAAGTGCATCAGTCCTGTAATCTTATAAATCCGGTTATCAAGAACTAAGAAGGAGATACTTTGTGAAAAATTGTTTATTTTAACATACACAGTTTTACCCAGTTGTATGAAAATGAGTAATTGTTTCATTTGAAGTATCATCCATATAAAGAAACTAAATCTTTGTGGTAGACGTGTCCAGTGGTGAGAAATCTTTTGCACTCATTGAACTGATTGACTTATTAAATAAACTTAATTAAATTTTGTTAGAGTTTTATTTATGGACTATAATAAAGTGAAGGTCTGACGTTTTTCTTATCTGGATATTGAATTACCCGGGCACTTCAACTGCCGTAGATTATACTTCCGCTCCCTGGTGTGACTTTCGGATCAGCTACAACATTTCGGTTGACGGAGTGGAACATGTAGAATTCAATAGGCAGCATGAATTTATTTAGATGACTTCTCTCATAAAAGCAAGATTAAGAGAATTCGGAGAAATGTATTTGGACATCGCGAATTTGTGCTCAGTAAACATCGAAATGCTATAGTGATTGCAAAAACTAGTCAACTATCCTAGGATCACATTTAACGTCGGGGTAAATCGTCAAAATAGGTTCTGAAAGTAATTTCTTCTTGACTAGTGACATTCTCTGTTTCGGAGCGATTATTACCGCGACTAGGAATACTTTAAATGAAGTTAACCCTTTCTACCTCTTGAGACTAGGCGGTGAGCGACACTTTCAAGTAATTAACTTGTTCACAAAAACACCGATAAGCACTCCTTTTAAATTCCTTTGATTAAAGTATTTTCGTCTACTTCTTCTTTGATAAATTTTTCCAGTGTCAGTCTATTTATAGATGACAGTAACGCAAGGCATTTAATCGACTAGAGTTAATTTTTTTTTGGCATTTGTTAAAGTGTCCTCCAAATAACCCTGAACCGTTGACCTCCTTAAATAATTCATCCTCGCCTGATGCTGAATTGCGGTTGGTCGAATTTATTACAGTCCCCAGTTCAGCATAATCGAAAAGGATGCTCTTCAAAAATACGGATGAAACATATTAAGCTTTCGTTATGAATATCTGGGTTCCGCATCTTAGCAGACCTGTAGCATTTTATTTATCAGATAACTTTGTGTATCTGTTCCTGTTCATGCAATAAGAAGTCCAAATTAAAATCGGCTTTTTATTTTGATTCCACTTGTGCTATTTCATTTTAAGATTTAGTTTTTGCCATGCACAATCATCAGAACGTCTCTCTCCTTCAACATTTTCGTTGATATCAGGAGTAGCAGTTGATTTTGCCTGGCTGTTGTTTGACTGGCTTCGTCTACCATGCCAACTACCTTATAAACCTATTCAGGGGATGTCATCTTGCGAAAAATGCAGCTGCAAAACGTGGCCTAGATAGTTTCCCGTAATATCCTTTTTATAGTCACAAATTAAATTCCATAAGTATACTTAGCAAGCAAATAATGTTGTTGCGCGTAGGATCCCCTCTAAGTAACTCGACCAGTCTGAATCTGGGTGATTCTGGCCACGGAGATGAAAAATGAGGATATAATTAGGAAATCCGCGATTAATGGTAGGTGGATACTGTTCGAAGTCCAATTACAAATGAAGGGAAATAATTCAAGTAAATATGGTAAATGGTTGAACAGTCCGTGTAGTTTCAAAGCGATGTTTTTCAGAAAAATGCAGTCTTTCATTACTTCTAATGTGCATATCAGTCAATATGGCGATTGTTTGACTAACAGTAAAGCGGCTTCTGTTTGTTAAAGGTGGAATATTTATTAAGGATACCTTGTTTACCAGGTGATCAAATATATGGAAGTTCGGTGGTTCTTTCTCTGGCGCATTTCATAGCTCCGCATACTAGTAAATTAAATGGATGTACATAATTTTAATCAGGGACTATTTTTATAAACAGATTTTGCTTATTTGTTCTAACTTCTGACGTTGCTAAACTAAACTAATTGCGTGCCCATTCATGTGTAGAATAAATAAATGAAGAAATAATTTTATGTCCTTACATTAAAAGCTGAATCCACAACTATATTCTCTTGTCTCCAATAAAGTCTTATTTGCCACCAAAAGTAAAATCGCTGACTTTTTCAACAAAATAGCTTTTGAGGATTAGAGTCATGGTGTATTTCACTGCATCCATTTATCAAACTGGATTAGAAAAAAAGAGAAATGGAATGGCATCTTTGAAAGTCGCAAACTTTTGGCTTAGCCATTTACTTAGACTAAAAAATCACGACTACCACTACCACTTGACTGGAGAATGGCGAAAAACAGTTCGAGAGTGAGTTCTCCGTTGGTCGTGGTTTTTCTATCCGGTTAGTTATGCTAAGACAAGGAGCCGAAAAGGAACGGCCTGAACAGGACTTTGTTCGCTATTTATGCACTAAGTCAGCGTTTGGGACCATAGTGCATATTCTATTGCACGTGTATGTTGGGTACAAAGGATTGGCCTAGCCATGATTAGCGTAGACTTCCCTTCCCGTAGCAAAGTCCGATTTATTGAATTATCGCGCCGATAAACACGAGGGGCTCTAGAGATTTTCACAAGGCCCCTATCTAGTTAGGTGGCCAATCAGCCCTTTCCGGTTGTGGCCAATCGAATATTCGCTTATTGTGAATCACGCTTCACTACACATTCTTGCATTCTGCAATGCATTGGCAACCAGACGAGGTGTATCTCAAATAGACCTACTTAAACGTGCTTAATTTACTTCTCTAAGTGCTGTTCCCTTCTGCCTACTACTTTACGGAAATCTTGTTATAAGATCTGCTTGGAAATAAGAAAACTTTAAGTTATTTTTAGCTATTAGTGTCACAAGATATTCAGAAGTATACATTTGTTAACACACGCCGCGTAAATAACAGGAAATATGGTAGAGACTGCCTTGCCACGTCTAAATAGCACAGCTTAATGCACATCACTACGAGAATCGGACTGCCAGTATCGAAACAAGTTGTGTTGGATCAGTCACCTCTCCCAATATGGTTCACACTTTAATATTCCTACTACTGAATTAAAAGTGAAAAATTAATCTATCCAAAGCCCTTGGATTTGCAGTGAGGTTTAATAGGCTTTACTGGGCCCTAAGTACGCATGCATGTATAACTCATCATATCTGTGCATATACGGATTGCAACTACGCAGGAAAGGTTAAAAAATATTATTCTGTTACTGAATTTGCTCATTGTGGGTTATTCACCAACTTACTGACTTGCAATGAGAAATGGCTTTTGCTCCCCACCGTCAAACACAAGAAAATATCGTTGTACGTCTCTGAACGATCCACTCACCACCCCCATCTTTAAGGAACCACTTTACCTCCAGGTAATTGCCCTCTGTATGTGGCGCACTGCAGACGGCATTATTCCCTATGAATTTTTCACTGAAGTCCACACAGCCTGACCTAGTTCTCTCTAGTTGACACATTTGACCCAAAGATGTGTATGTAAAAAGACTTCTTCAGAAAGAACTAGAACCTCATTCTCCATGGCGCAAAAATTGCTGTGAGAAAATGTGCACTTTAATTAGGATGAGAGACAGTGAGGCACTGGCTCATTCCTACTCTCACCCTCCGGATCCCACTAACGCTATTTCCTCAAGTGATGAATCTGCCATTTGTTGGCAGTAGACGACCAAATGACTACATTTGAGATAGAGTAGAGGATTGGAATATAACACAGGGATGGACACAAAAAGACCAGAGCTAGGTTGTCTGATTATAAGGAAAAGTCTTAGACAAAAGTAGGATTCCAAGATTTCGGGCTATTGGAGAAAGAACATAGATTCTAATCTTACGGATTTTAATATAATTTTTAGGGACCCTTTGCGAACATTTAAGCTTTAAAATAAAAACCATACGAACTTATTTGGTTACCTAATACTCCCTCTCATATTTGAAACCTGTGAGCACTTCCCACTAAACGAGTCCTTTGGTAAGTAACAGTGCACAACCAGTGATGTGAAATGCTGGAGGTTCATACTAGTCCAAAAAGATATTTAGCCGTAGAAATTCGGCTTATTATTTCCTCAAAAGCTGGAAGTAGAGACTCCTATCGTATTTATCTTCAGTTCAATCTGAACGAACTTAAAATGTCTAAGTGACATAGCATTGAATAGTGATTTAAAGGATAATACTGCAATTAGTTCAACGTCTCATTTTATTTAAAAATCTGGACCCAATCTGTACAGGTTAGCCTTTTCTAACGATGTTAATACTATTTAATACTTCTTAGATGGTTGAAAAGTGAATGATTGTTTCGCAGAAGCATATTACAGATACTCGAAACGTAATTGTACAAGCTAACCACTTTTGACCTCAGCGGGTCATTAGGTCTTGAAACACAGGTCATCTTACAGCTGTAAAATTGCGCATTTAAATTGCACTACACCTCACCGGCTGTTGACCACGTGTGGATTGCCAGTAAACTGGAACAGCGCGAAAATTTTGTAACACCTTACAAAGAGGCAACAAGGAGGCATGCGAACGACCCATGATTAATCAAGTCGAACAGCTATACACTCACAATACTTTCCTGATGCTGAGTCAATCAGGTATGGCAGACTTTTTTAAACCGAGGGCAGCAACTCCATTTACGTGAAAATATAAAATAAAGAGATAACCCTCTGTTGCAAAAATATCCATATGCTTTCGGCTTTGTAAAGTGTCACTGTGCCTAAGATTTTGAGGGACAAAAGTGCAAAGATGGTTTAAATATCATGCATTGGAAAGTAAGGCTTTTTCTTGTTCTCTTTGACAATTTTGGTTCTCAAAATATGTAATGCCTAATTTATAAATGATCATGCAGTTTTTCACCAAATGTCAAAGTCATATATACTGGAAAGAATGTATTAAAAAAACTGCATTTTTTAACTCAACATAGTTCTAGAAGTTGACATCAAATTTGACAGTTTTACACATACACTCCGCCCTAATTGTCAAACCGGTCTCCTTCCATCTACTTAGCTTCTTTTCTCTGGTGCAATAAACGTGATTGATGAGATGCTCTAACAATCTGTGGGTGGTACAACCGAAAATTGCTTTCTTTAGAGCCAAAATTTGTGCTGCTTTTTAGTGAACATTCCATGTCAGAAAAGTATGAAACATCTAGTCAATCTAGACACGTCATGTGTCTGAAAGCCAGGAATGCATTTCAAAGCGTGTACGCAGGAAAACTGTTAGTAAGTTGGATCCGAGTAATTTTCGGCTATTTTTTAAATCAGCAATTAAATCGTTTTCAGTCACATCTGTGCCAAATCTGTTGCACTATTCGAGTAATACTGACCCGAAAATTCGGAAGCCAAATTTATTTCAGTCGATGCAGGGAGAATCAAAGACCGATCGTACTAAACGTAAAGCAACTTGCTATGTTCCTTCGGTTCAAAATATCAAGAAAATGGCGAATATCACAATGACGGATATGTTTACGCATGGAGGAGGTTAAAATAGCTAATTCACTACAATGGCAATTTTTTATTATAAATTTATGCCTATGTAATTGGGCAGGTGCACATCATGCCAACCAGAATGATCCAGGTGATTAGGCATTTACACGGAATCAAAATAGCTTTATCCAGGTTAATTTAATCATGATAAATCCAGCCATCCAAAATGCCAACTAATCAGGTTACTTTTCGGGAAAAACCCCTTGAATTGTATCCTTAAAACTCCCTTAGAAGTACATCTCTGATCCAAATTACATGCTCCCAAGTTCAACACCGTTCATTTAGCTTTGCTTCCCAGGTTACAATCTCGTGAAACACGGCGCCGACGTGCCTTTAAAAGAGGTGCCCACTTTAAAGCTTCCATAGCGTGTGTAAGTTAAGAAAAAAGCAGGATTTGTGTATTTAAATTCAATCAGACATACTAGCTTTCTCGAGAAAATAAACTTGGGTTTAACTTCTTCATACTTAAGACGCTTTTCAGTATTACTACAAATAACTTTTGGATTTTACTATATCAACTATAAAAGGTAATTATTAGAGCTAATCAACTTCCCCAACTAAAATTCTGTCCATGGAGAGATACAGAGGTCCTGACAACACACTCTACAACACACAGCATTTTGAAGTATCGTTTTATAATGAGAATATACCACTATCGCCGTGCGCAAATTGTCATTGTCAGGACGCACAATTGTTGACCATCAAAATAGCTAGATGGAGAGAAGTAATTTAATTTCTTCGCCGTTATTTTAAAATATATTCAGGTCTGCTTAATGTAGCTATTTTTTGAACTTTCCCTTGCGTTCAGCCACATTCCACTTCTCTACAATTTCGATGACTGGTCCAGATTTTAATTCAAATGCTATGGCAGACGACTTTAGGCCGTATTAATTCATCCCACAGGCTGATCACCTTTCAAATGATTGTTCTCGATTTAGGCTTTGCCTTCACTCGTCCTCAAATACAACTGTTCGTGGTATCGTGGCCAAGGTGCTGCTGTGGACGTGTAAATTTCCAATCTTTACAGTCAAGAATTCGGCCAACCTTTAATTGAGGAACTCATGGAAACATAGCTTTCATGATTCCACCGAATTATGCTTACTTCCACCTTGTAGCATCTTTACTTACCTCACTTTATCTAGTAGGAGCAAGAGAATTTTAAGGAAATATTATGAGCATTGCATTACCTTCTACATTTCCAAATAGGAAGTGTTTGAATCAACATATTGTCCTTTAGACTTGCCATCTGACATTCCACTACCCTATTGTGAAAGATATATAGTGTAGTCAGTATAGCCGAAAAGTTCCAGTGCTTGCTGGATAAATTTCGAGGCAAATTAATGCACAAATTCCATCACCCAGATATAGTGTGCAAAAATGTTGAGTCATTTGGCTTTTTCAGAAGTATTGGTTACAATTATAAAATGTGTAAATTATGTAAAGCAATTATTCATTGGTAAGAAAACCTTCTCAAATTTTGATATGCTAGTAAGTTTGGGTTACTTGGGAAAAGATTCATGATAACATTTGAACAACTCAATTTCGAAGAAGTATATTTGAATACAGAGATCACATTTATTAATCCCCAAAAAACAAGTCCGGATTTGTCCATTGTCCGACTTTACATGGGCCGTATAGAGCTTAAGTATCGTGCCATTAGCTGAATGGGGAAAGGAAATGCCGTTTAGTTACAGCTTTACCAACTCGTCATTTCGAATTAGCATTCAAAAACGCGAAAAATTGTTCCTTTGACCAAAGTCATTTTACTGCGTTAATAAAAAATCATGGTTCTGTTTTTCGCCGGAAACCATAAATCCATTTTGAATACCTATTTCGTCTATTAACTCGCGATCTGCTCTTTCATACGACAAAAGGAAGAAACGGGGAAATGTTTAAGACTTTACAGCAACTTGTGGCTATGACCTACACAGGTCTATGTTACTCACAGGAGGGCAGGAGGGGGAATTTGTTTCTGTACCAATTCGGGGACTGCTCTCTTGTTCTTGAAGCACGCGAAGCCCCATTAAGGGGACGGAAATAGCCTCCTTCCTCATTCAATCAATATCAAATAACCAACTTTTTCATTTTAGGGCTTTGTTGACTTGCCTCCTGTAAAGCTAACGAATCGGTTTAATGAGGCATTTTAATTAAACTATGGTGTGTAATACCAAAGTCATATTTTTGTATTTATAGATAACGACAAATTCTTTTATACGGCCACACTAATTGTATCTCATTTTATACGGTAGCAGCTCATGTGCTCAGCACTAATCATTCCAAGAGACAAAAAGGTCGAAAAGTTAGATAAGCAAAAGATCCAACAATATCGAATGTGTTTACCTAATTAAATGGGAGAAACTATGTAAAAAGTACAAATAAACGTACCTTTTACTTTCTGACGGAAGTTGATTCGTGCACCATCGTGAGCATCTTTGTAGGTTTTCAGAGATAGAATTTAGGTCATCTATGGTAATATTTCTTAAAGAAAACATAAATCTATGGACCAGAGGCTCGTGTAAGTTAGAATTCCGATTTATCGGCGCAAGTTACCTCATCGCTGTCATGGTGCTTCAGGATATTTTATGAATATTTTTTGGCGATTCTAACCATAAAGTTTGCAAATTTAAAGCTCGCTTAGTCACAGAAGACAGATCTGGCTTGAAATTTTACAAGCATGATCGGTAACAAATAAATAAGAGCAATTGATGGTGTTGGATATTAAATTTGACTACTGTGCATCAATTTCGTTGCCACTGAGCAAACAGGAGTCCCTTTCTATTCCGATACCGATTTATAGTCGCAAAGTTGTTCAAGAATCATAAAGACGCTTTTAGCCAGAGAACTACAGCAAGCTATATCAACTCCATTTTAGTCTCGTTGAAGGATCATACTGTAGCTCCAAAAGTCTTCCCTGAAGGTTAAACGAGACATATTGCCCGGATGGAATGTTATGTATTCGACATACAGTAGATGTTGGGGCTTCTGGCATAGTCTGGAGGCCATCTCACCCGGTGGAGATACGATAATGGCTACCCAAATTGGCACCTTTTCCACAACTGGAAGTTAAACAAACAATTAATTTATTATAATCCGATGGAAGACCTAAAGCTAGAATTACTTTAAAGAATTCCCTATTTATTCACTCTTTCTACTGTTTTCTTAGTTATAAGATGTCAAGTCTCCAGTAAACCCGCTTAGTAGAATCTCAAGCCTATTCTAAAATTCTGAGGGATGTAAGTCAAATTTAAATAGAACTCTGCTTTATCTAAGAGCTAGCAAGGATAATTCTCCAAGACCTTGACGCTATTGATTTCACTTTACTTTTTTTGTCACCCATTATGAAAAGAAAGTCAGGAGCCATGTTCCCAACCGAAATTCCATCTTTAAGTAGGGGAACCGCATAAGAAGAAGAGGACGACATTTTGCGCGCCCGTTTGCAGACTGCCCGCCTGCCTGCCCGCGATGCATGCCAGAGCCCATTAAGGGGACAGAAACAACCTACTCTTTCCTCTCCTATGTTTCTCTCACCCTCTTTCCCTCGGTATCTCCATGGGAAACTAGGCAAATGCATCCCCTAATTTATGAATGGGAGCTTTTTAGTACCCCATTTTCTTCCACAGCCAGTCCCTCCGTAGCACTGCACTATCCTGATT
>CABFON010000128.1:0-10000 GCA_900683695.1 Echinococcus oligarthrus
CGCGGGCTTTGGGGAATTTGACACCTTACCTTGGCTTTGGCAACATGCTCAACACATAGGGGTGCGTTCCACCAGTCCGGGCCGTGACAACGATTGGCTCGTTGGCTTTGCGCGTATATGCGTGTATGTATATAAAGATGGGATGCACTTTTAGTGTATCAATCCGTAACTAGGTCTACTCTCCTGGACATCGTGGGGGTAAAGACCAATATGGGTGGAGAGCGAAAAGTACAGAGTTTTATTGTATATCCTACTAGTGCTTCAAGCGTTGCATTTCTCAGTCATGTTTTCTTTAGGACTGGTAGTATTAGTAATCGTGGCAACGAAGGCTGAGCGCGAGATGGGATTCGTTAATTCCGGCCTTCTGGTTACCATTCCAGCCTCCGGAACTTATTTCCTTAAAAATTATTCCGGTTTTCCTCAGTGCATAGGTGAGGCAGCTCACCTTTATTTAATTCTGCTCTTGTTGTGCTACACGTTTATTTGGTGGAACCCATGGCGTCAAGTACTTCTTCTTGGAGAAAGGTGGGAATAGCGGACCTTCTTTTTCACCCCAATTTTTAATTTGTATCGTTATTTTGCCTTAACACTCCCCCCTCGGTGGGTGCGTAAGGCGGTACTTTCTTTACGCGTGTGGCAGTAAAATGCGTATTCCGAGATGTTTCCTTCATCCGTTTAGCCTAAATTTCACATTGCTTCCTTGCATCGGTACTTTATGTTTAGTTTAGATACGCGGTGTGTTTGGCTGGACGTGGATTCCTCTATACCTTCAAGGCAATGGCGTTTGACTGCTGAATGGAAGATAAAACTGTGAAAGTTCGGTGTTCTTTATTCCATTTCTTCATGCAGGTATATGTAAGGCAGTTCCTTTGAAAATCCTGCAGGCAAAGCCTGAGTGGGTTATCCAAAAGTGAAGATGGGAGCTACTTTTTGCGGCCCTGCCCTCGTTAAATTCTCTTAACATAAGAAATTGCCTGTCTGTAATACCGGTCCATCGCTGTAAGTGTTTCGTGGATACTGCCACAAAACCAATCCCTCTTGTAGGCTGAATTATTGCCGTGATGCGTCGTGGCTGCGTGTGAATGAATCCAATGACCTGGATGAATTACTTTCCTGTTATTTTCAAAGGTGTCAGTGTATCTGCGCTGAACGTGGTATCGTGCTTCAAGAGGTCAGGGGCTGCTGATGTCTGTCCTGTTGGTCAGACAGTGGTCTCTACGGTGATAAACAGCGACCTTCTGTGCAGTGAGTGCGTGGCATACGACAGGTCAAACCAAGCAGGGCTACCTTGTCTAAGGCAACTTGCAATTCACCCTCTGGTGATTGGGACATGCTTGAACGTGATTTCGTTTCCCATATTGATGCAATAGATGCCACCAACAACATATTTATCATATTTAGTCATATTTGTCCTCGCGATTAGTTGTAGTGCATTCCGTCTTATTCAAAGATGTTGAGCATGCAAATTCTCACACGTGTATATATTCCGGTCATTATTCCCCTGGATCTGTACCACCGATAAGGACTGTAGTTCCCTCCAATTGCAAGGATGCAAAGATGAGTGCAGCTATCCAGTTCGTAGAGTAATCAGGAATATCACACAATTTCAATGTTTTGCAGCTGGTAGGGACTTGTGCAGTCGATCCAAGTGTTCCTTGAGTGTGCACCAGCCGCCTTTACTCGGCTCTGCGCTGCCCTCATACCTTGAGGCTCTGATATTAAGACTATGTCTCAGGCTTGTCCGCCTTGCGGACCGAATTCCACCGTTGCAAGTTCTACACCGCAGTGTTCCTTAATCACACCCCGATGAGTGGGACTGAGACGACGGTTGGCTTTGTACTTGACCGGTAGTAAATATCCCTCAGGTAGTGTAAAAGTAAGGATGGGGAGGCAAACATGTAGTTACAATTCATTTGTTTAAGCGCCATTGTAACACTTATGCGTATAATGTTCGGTTTGACATCAGCAAGGACTTCTGCATTGTGCATCAGAATAGTGGGCAGTTAATTGTCATAGGAAGTCGAATGTGGCATAAAATGTGCGGTTTTAGATTAGCCTAATGAAACAAAGCATAGCGGTAAGAATTGTTGATACTGACAAACTGGCAAAGTATTTGTTGGAGCATGTCCATAAGGACTTTGCATTGCTTGCAAAGCTTAAAACACAAGCAAATAATAAGTTGAAGTCATTTTGCTGGAAAACTGTTGAAGGTGAGGAATTCAATGCCCCAATATCTCAATAAATTGGCTAACTTCCCACATAAACGATAAACTGACAAAGTTGCCACCATTCCATTCTAAAGTGCAAGAAAAACGACGCTTTATTGGATTGCGAATAGTGCTTTTGCCTGTGTGTTGACGAAAGACCAAGTAAATGGAAGTGCGTAAAATTACCAAGTGAAGTCGACACAATTGTGAATGCGCGTTATGTGGAATGGCATATGTGCGTCAGGGTAATAAATTGAAGCGAAGCGATTAAAGAAGTGGAAAGACATCACAAGCTGATGTTTTGCAAATCCATTTTTCATTATTAAATTAAGGATAATTCTAATTTTTTGTGCGGTCCGCGAAGCTTTATTTGTGGCACTTTTTGTGTCAAGTTGTGAATTTAAAATACGTGAGGACAAATTCCGTTTCAAAAATGACAGCACATCCCAAATTTACATTGACGCATATTTAAATGTTTTGGTGAGTCTAATTGGTGTTGACAAATGGTTTTCATTTGGAGCTATACGATTACCATACGAATTCGGACATAGTTGTCAGAAACATTGCTTTGGTGCCATCTGTGACGCTGCCTCTGTGGTCAGGGCGTATGCATGACTGCAAGCAGGCCTGGTGGCGATTCCTGTAAGGCGTGGCCTTGGTCGCACTCTACGATTGGTGGTGCTAGCCTTGATTTGTTGTTGTTACCGACGCTGGTGCCGTGCTTTTTTTTCGCAGTCTCGCCCGTCTCCTGGAGTTTGTGCTGCGCGCACATCTCAGTGAGATGTGCTGCTGTTGGTGTTGCGGTGGCGCGTTTTTACGCGTAGCGAGGCGGTTGAACGACTGCAGCGGTACTTGTGGGGCGTACCAGCAACGGTGTGTCAGGCGGTCACGATGGTGGCCTTTTGTGCCTGTTGGGACGTTGGTGGTGGCGGTGGTGGGCATTTGCGTGCAGATCTGTGCCTTGCGCTTCTTCCTCCACTCCACTCCTACGCCCTGTGCGTGCGCGGGTAGTCGGTTGTTTGTGCTTGCGGTCTGTGCATTAGGGGGTCTGCCCAGGCTATGGTTGGCCGGCGGTTTGGCGGCACGTATCCGGCGGTTGGGGTGTGCTTGTGCGTGCTGTGCCGCATGCCTGTCCGCCTATGGTGCTGTAAGCCGGCATGCGCGTGGGGTGGCCCCCTGTGCCATGTTTAGGTGGTGGTGGTGGTGGTTGGCTTGTCCTGTGTAGGGCAGGTGGGTCGGCGGCCATCGGGGTGATGGGTTTTGTTGGGCTCACTTGTGTGTGCATGCGGGTAGGCGCAGGCCTGTGTGTGCTGTGATGCGCCGAGCCCGTCGGCGCGGCAGCGGTAGACGCATTGCGCCTGGTGATGTTGATGTCGGTGGACTGGACGGCGGTGTGGGCTGGGCCGGGCCGAGTGGGTCTGGTCACGTGAGCTGTTGCGTGGTTGTCTACCTGGCATGCGGATTTTGATGCCTTGTGCTGTTGTGCTCGCCATCCTGGAGGGGGGCGGTGCACACGCGCGTGTGTGGACTGGGCCTTCGGGCATTTGGCTGCTCGGCTGCTCGTTCGCTCACACGCTACCATGTTGGCCTACTCGGCGGCGGGTGAGTGAGTCAGCCAGCCGGTTGCTGTTGCTGCCGCCGGTGGTGATGGTGAGGTGAGAAGTACCTGGTTGATCCTGCCAGTAGTCATATGCTTGTCTCAAAGATTAAGCCATGCATGTCTCAGTTCAGGCCTTAATACGGTGAGACCGCGAATGGCTCATTAAATCAGCTGTGGTTTATTGGATCGTGCCCGTTAGATGGATAACTGTAATAACTCTAGAGCTAATACATGCCTCGATGCCCTGACCCTGCTCGCGTTTGCCTTGCTTTCGCGTGGTAGGGGATGGGTGCACTTATTAGATCAGAAGCCAACCGGCTGTGCGTGTGCGGCCCACTGCAAGGTGGTCGTGGCGTGCGCTGAGACACTCGCTTCTGGTGACTCTGGATAATTGTTGCAGATCGCAGTCGGCGTTGAGTCGGCGACGGGTCCTTCAAATGTCTGCCCTATCAACTGTCGATGGTAGGTGACCTGCCTACCATGGTGGTAACGGGTAACGGGGAATCAGGGTTCGATTCCGGAGAGGGAGCCTGAGAAACGGCTACCACTTCCAAGGGAGGCAGCAGGCGCGCAAATTACCCACTCCCAGCACGGGGAGGTGGTGACGAAAAATACCGATGCGGGACTCCTTCAAGAGGCTCCGTAATCGGAATGAGTGGACTCTAAACCCCTTCACGAGGATCGATTGGAGGGCAAGTCTGGTGCCAGCAGCCGCGGTAACTCCAGCTCCAATAGCGTATATTAAAGTTGCTGCAGTTAAAAAGCTCGTAGTTGGATCTCGGTGGCATTGTTGCCTATTGGTGATTGGGCGGCCGGTGTGTGGCTATGGGTGCGCGGTTTCCCCAGCGTCTGCATGTTGGTGGGCTGGTCGGTAGTTCGGCTGGTGGGTTGGTGTTTGTCGCGTTGGAGTGGTTGGTTGGTTGGTTTGGTGATCAGCTGACCTGCTCTTTGCTCGCACGCTTGCTGGTCGATTGGCGAGCTGGCTCGCTTGTTCGCCTGCGGCGTTGGGGGGAGTGTGCAGTCGTGGCCATGGGCAAGCACTGTCGCGTCAAGCCGACAAGGTGGTGGTGTCGCCTTTAAGCCATGTCTGCGGTGTGGTCGTCGCAGGTGTGGGCGGGTGTGGGGCGGTGCTCTGCACACTCTGTGGAGCCTGTCGGCTCGTCCGCATGCCTTTGGATGCCCTTGACTGGGTGTCTGCGGGCGGATGGCACGTTTACTTTGAACAAATTTGGGTGCTCAAGTCAGGCCGATGTTGCCTGTAAAGTTTTGCATGGAATAATGGAATAGGACTTCGGTTCTGTTTCGTTGGTTTTCGGATCCGAAGTAATGATCAAGAGGGACAGGCGGGGGCGTTTGTATGGCTGCGCTAGAGGTGAAATTCATGGACCGTAGCCAGACAAACTAAGGCGAAAGCATTCGTCAAGCATGTTTTCATTGGCCATGAGCGAAAGTCAGAGGCTCGAAGACGATCAGATACCGTCCTAGTTCTGACCATAAACGATGCCAACTGACGATCCGTGGTGGTAGTGATGTTGCCTTCCCCACGGGCAGTCGCCGGGAAACCGTTAAGTGTTTGGGTTCCGGGGGAAGTATGGTTGCAAAGCTGAAACTTAAAGGAATTGACGGAAGGGCACCACCAGGAGTGGAGCCTGCGGCTTAATTTGACTCAACACGGGAAAACTCACCCGGGCCGGACACTGTGAGGATTGACAGATTGAGAGCTCTTTCTTGATTTGGTGGTTGGTGGTGCATGGCCGTTCTTAGTTGGTGGAGCGATTTGTCTGGTTAATTCCGATAACGAACGAGACTCCAGCCTGCTAATTAGTGCGTTCGTCCACTGCGCCCGTGTGGGTGGCGTTGGGCGGTGCCGTCTGTCGCGGGTGCGCAGCTTGCGCCCTTCCCTCCTCTGTTCTCCCCTCGCCTCTTGCACTGCGTGAGAGGGGGGCGGGGGCGGGGGTGGGGTTGGGGGTGCAGATGGGCGCTCGTGGTTGGTCGGTTGGTCCGGCGTTGGCCTGCGGGTGCGGCGCGAATGCCTACTTCTTAGAGGGACAAGCGGGAGAAGCCGCACGAGATAGAGCAATAACAGGTCTGTGATGCCCTTAGATGTCCGGGGCCGCACGCGCGCTACAATGACGGTGGCAACGAGTGAGACCTTCTGGCCCGAGAGGGTTGGGCAAACTGGTCAATCACCGTCGTGACAGGGATCGGGGCTTGGAATTGTTCCCCGTGAACGAGGAATTCCTAGTAAGTGCAAGTCATAAGCTTGCGCTGATTACGTCCCTGCCCTTTGTACACACCGCCCGTCGCTACTACCGATTGAATGGTTTAGTAAGATCCTTGGATCGGCGTCATTGTGGCAATTGCCGGAAGGTCGTTGCCCTGCAGCCGCTGAGAAGACGACCAAACTTGATCATTTAGAGGAAGTAAAAGTCGTAACAAGGTTTCCGTAGGTGAACCTGCGGAAGGATCATTACACGTTCCTCTTGTGCTTCTGGCTGGCTGGCTGGCTGGCTGGCTGGCTGGGCTGCTGTTGGCGCTGCGGCGGTGGTTAGTGCTGTCGCTACCGTATAATCTGTTATGTGTCGTGGTTGTTGTTGTTGCTGCGATGGGGTGCCTGGTCTGCCTTCAACCTGCAATTGGAGATCGGGTGTGCCCGTCTCGCTGCATTGCTGCAGTTTGTGCCGTTTGGTGGTGTTGCGATGGGTACTGCTGCTGCTGTTGTGGTGGCGCGAGACCGGTCCACACCGGGGCGGCAGAGGAGTGCACGTGCATGCGCGTGTGTGCGAGGCGTAAGACGTCTGGACCGCTGCGGTGGCGGCAGTGCCAGTGCTGATGCCGGTGCTGGTGCTGGTGGTCGCGGGCGAGTCCACGCCCCGTCATGTGTCATGTTATAAGGCTGTGGTGTTGCGTGGGTGGCCGCTGCGTGTGCTGCTGTGCTGTGTTGCCTTATGCTGCTGCTACTGTTGCTGCGACTGTTGTTGCTGTTGACTCCTTGGCGGATGTGGCTGGGGCGTGCAGCAGTGCGACCTCATGTCTGGCGCGGGTTGGCGGTGCTCCATGCATTCTACACGAGTGTGCGTTTGGGCCGTTGCACAGTTTTGCGCGGTGACCGCTGCTTCCTGTGTGAGTGCCTGCGCGTTCGCTTGGAGTGTGGGTGCGTGGTGGATGGATGGATGGATGGATGGATGGGTGGGCAGATGGCGACGGTGGCACGTGCGCGGTGCGCCGAGGCTGCAGCCGCTGTGAGTCATGAGGACTGCTTCTCCTTGTGGGCTGTGTGGCTCGGCAGTCTGATAAGCGGGTGGATGGGCGACTGTGTCAACTAACGGAGTAACTCGCTAACTGTGTGCGGTGGATCACTTGGCTCGTGCGTCGATGAAGAGTGCAGCCAACTGTGTGAGTTAATGTGAATCGCAGACTGCTTTGAACGTCGACATCTTGAACGCATATTGCGGCCATGGGCTTGCCTGTGGCCACGTCTGTCCGAGCGTCGGCTTGTAAACCATCACTGTGTGCAATGGACAGTGGCTGGGGGGAGTGCTGTGCCGTGCCGTGCCGTGCCGTGGAGAGCAATGGGTGGAGCGTGTGCCGGTTGGCTGGCTCGCGGTGCGGACTGGCGTAGCTTCTCGCTAGGGTGCTGGTGCTGTCGAATGCGGTGGCGTGGAGTTTGCGGTTGTGCCGGTAGGTTGGCGGGTGGTGATGCGGTTGCAGTCTCCGCAGTCCACAGACCGTGGCCCAGTGTGCGAATGGGCAGGTGTGTGTGTGTGTGTGTGTGTGTGTAGGTGTGAGCACGTCGCACGCGTTATGTGGATTGTGGATGCTGTGCTGTGCTGTGCTGTGCTGCGGTGGGTGGAGCGTGCTTTCTTCTCCTTCGCCCGCCGCAGGCACTTGCGTTGCTGTGCAGCGCTGCGCGTCACGCGCCGCCGCAGCCGGCCTTGCGTTGGCTCGTTTTCTGACCTCGGATCAGGGGTGGTTACCCGCTGAACTTAAGCATATCAATAAGCGGAGGAGAAGAAACCAACCAGGATTCCCTCAGTAACGGCGAGTGAAGAGGGAGGAGCCCAGCACCGAAGCCTGCGGCAGGTTTGTCGGTAGGCCATGTGGTGTGTGGGTTGGCTGGCGGGACCGCCGCTCCACTCCAAGTCCAGCATTGAGTATGGTAATGAGTGAATTTGGCCCATAGAGGGTGATAGGCCCGTAGGGGGTGGAGGCTCAGGCAGGTGGGGCGGTTCACCAGGCCGGCTCAAGAGTCGGGTTGTTTGAGATTGCAGCCCAAAGTGGGTGGTAAACTCCATCCAAGGCTAAATACAGGCACGAGTCCGATAGCGGACAAGTACCGTGAGGGAAAGTTGAAAAGTACTCTGAAGAGAGAGTAAAGAGTGCGTGAAACCGCGTGCAGGTAAGCAGGTGGCGTCGAGCTGCTAGCCGGGAGGACTCAGCTGGCTGCAGTGTGGTGTGCGCGCCTAGTGCGTCGCCGTGAATGGGCCGGAGTAGGATGCGGTGGTCCGCTCCTTGTGGAGGAGTGGAGCATGGCTGCGGTTGCGGGCCACTGTTTCGCCTTCACTACGCCGCCGTGTATTGCGGCTGCCTGCCTGCCTGCCTGCCTGTCTGCCTGCCTGTCTGTCTATCCTGCAGTGGGTGGGCTGGTGGGTGGGTGGGTGCGTGAATGTGCGGGGGGCGGAGTGGAGTGAGTAGTCGGTGGATCCGAGGTTGCGGTCTGTGCTATGCGTGTCGGACGGGCGCCGGAGCATGCCACTCGTCTGTGGGCCTTGCAGTCAGTGCACTTTCTCCGTGGCGAACACCACGACCGGTGGGATTGCCAGTCTGCCGTGGTCGAGTCGCGCCCACCTGGCAGTTCTCCTTGCCCTCCTTGCTCGATTGGTCAGTTAGTTGGCTTCACCGCTGACTGGGTGGCTGGCTGACCGACAGGTGGGTGGGATGGGTGGATCAGGTGGGCACGATCGCGGTTAGGTGAGTGGGCGGCGCGGTGGTACTGCGGTGCCGCTGCGTGTTATCGTGCGCTTCCTATCAACGAGCCACTGCTGTTTGCTGTGCTGTGACCGCACTGTTGGTGGCTTGGCGGGCTGCGGTGGTGTAGGTGGCTGTGCAGGGCACCGGTTTTATCCGCCTCATTCGTGTGTTCGTTCGTACCCTCGAGCATGCGGTCATGGTATCTGGCACGCACGTCACAGGTGTGGTGGAGTGGGGCGCGCGGCTGTTTGTCGGCGTGGGGCGTGGCTGTCGTGTCGCCTGCAAAATGCGGGTTTGCCGGTGGTCCGCCGTTGCGTGTCACGGTGAGCGGGTCCGCGTCGCCTCGAGTGCATAGGGTACCGGGGGCGGGGTAGTCCGTGGTGCTGTGGTGGACTAGCCACCTGGCCCGTCTTGAAACACGGACCAAGGAGTTTAACATGTGTGCGAGTCGAGGGGTGTGCTCGAAACCCCGAGGCGTAGTGAAAGTGAAGCCGGCGTCGTGCGCGCGCGCGCGGTGCGGCGAGGTGAGATCCTGCTGTTAGCGTGCAGCCGGCCAGGCCTGTGGAGCAGTGGGCGCATCACCGGCCCGTCCCATGGTGTGGTCATTGGCGTGCTTTGGCGTAGCAGCGTGTGCGGCTGCGCCAGCTAGCCAGCCGATGCGTCGCCGGGGCGGAGCGTGAGCATGCATGTTGAGACCCGAAAGATGGTGAACTATGCCTGCGTAGGTTGAAGCCAGAGGAAACTCTGGTGGAGGGCCGTAGCGATTCTGACGTGCAAATCGATCGTCAAACGTGGGTATAGGGGCGAAAGACTAATCGAACCGTCTAGTAGCTGGTTCCCTCCGAAGTTTCCCTCAGGATAGCTGGCACTCATTAGCATGATCAGTTTTATCCGGTAAAGCGAATGATTAGAGGTGCTGGGCTCGAAAGGAGCTCAACCTATTCTCAAACTTTCAATGGGTGAGATGTCCAACTCGCTTTATACGCGTGTGTTGGTGCGGGTGGAGTTGGGCGTTGAATGTGCGAGTGCCAAGTGGGCCATTTTTGGTAAGCAGAACTGGCGCTGTGGGATGAACCAAACGCGCGGTTAAGGTGCCTAACGCTGACGCTCATGAGATACCACAAAAGGTGTTGGTTAATATAGACAGCAGGACGGTGGCCATGGAAGTCGGCATCCGCTAAGGAGTGTGTAACAACTCACCTGCCGAATTGACCAGCCCTGA
>CABFON010000129.1:0-15567 GCA_900683695.1 Echinococcus oligarthrus
TCGCTGGGTGGGCTGGCATTTTGGGCCGTGCCAATAGCCCAGATACCTTCTCTGCGCTGAATGTATATCCTGCCCGAGTATTTTGTCTTCTTTCGTCTTCGTGGAGACTCGGGACGGTACATGTGAGCATACATATCATTACAACAAAAGAAGACAACTAGGGTTTCCTAAAGGTGATGCTATCGAGCGGAATTGAAACGTGAATGCCAAGGTATCTAGCTTTGTAAATGAGTGGCCGAAACTGCATTCAAAATAATCGGAGTCTTGGTTATTTAAAAGAAAAGATTTGGCTCGACTAATGGACAGCAGAAAAATATAAGCACAGGTTCTTGAATCAGTTTAGCTATTTCTTCTTCCGGCAATATTGTTTATTATCTTAAGCAGAGCAAAGCAAATAACAGCATATTTTATTTCAATGAAAAGCTAATAAATGCGAATTGATAAATTTAAACCAATAGAATGCATTATTTTGCTGACGCAGCTTTTGAGAAACTCGCGCTTCGGTTTGTTAACTAAGGCTATTAATGTCTTTATTAAATAGCTGTCAAAAATTGTTGATTTTGTCAGATTTGAGTAAATGCATTATTGGTATAACTCCAGGCACTTTACATTAAGTAACAATTTTCAAAATTAAGTGTTATAAAAACTTAAATGCTTTGGTTCTAAATAGGTGTCATTTCTGCAAAAAATGTTAAACTACTTCAAGAATAATTTTTTAAATTAAGACCTTGGCAACTTATGGCAGCGCTGTCCTCTCCCACCGCTGACCCAAAAATCCACATTTGCACCTCCCTCGAGTGGGATGAAAAACAAGGATAGGGTAAACGATCATGGCCTGGGCATTTTCGAAAGCCTTTCATGCATTGTAAAAGGTAGCATCTTTTGCAACACACGTGCCTTCTGTCTTGACTATATAACTTTTTTCCTTTATTCGTGTTATAAACGTATTCTGGTTGTGTTTTGCGAGTGTTTTTTTTAAGTTTCTGTACACATTTCCCTAATTTTTTGATTTATGTGTTATTTGCAGCCCACATTTGTTTTATGCCGTTTGTCTTCTTAAACTATCTTTGCATTTTCGAAGTAGAGCAGATCTTATTTTGCCCTGCATAGAAAAGTTATGTGTTCTTAGTAATTGATATGTATAATTATGTTAGTGTACACTTCTAAATTTTTAAACTTTTTGTGTGCTTAGTTTTTTTCTGAGCCATGCATTCCTGTATTTTATATTGCATTTTATAACCATTACTAACATATTTAATTACCTACAATCAATCTGGTAAAAGTAGTAGGTGGTTTGCAAAATTACACTTGTTTTGTAAACACGCTTTTGGACTTCATAGCTTGTTTACACATTTTTGATTTTACACCTTACAGACCGATTTTACTTTGCGATCAGCAATGGGGTTCCGCCTTCTTCTACCAACGTCCACATTTTCTCCATTGATGATGCACTTGTCTACGAAAAGTTGGTCATCTGCCTTTATTCTTATATAAATCTCGGTTTTAAGATTCTACGACGATTTTGGACCCTTTAATCTTGCCCAAATCTATCGATACTGCCGGAAGGTGAACAAGAAACTAAAGGCTTCCGCTCTCTCAAACAATAGAATTGTTCATTGCACCTCTACAGAAATCACAAAACGCACCAATGCTGCCTTTCTTGTCGGATGCTACCAGATTATTTACCTTAATCGCTCGGCTGATGAGGCCTATAAATACCTTTTGTTTGACAAGTATCGGACATTTATTCCTTATCGGTAGGTTACATTATATAATGCTAACTTGAGTTTCCAAAAGCGTTTTACCATCAGTTTATTGGGTAGAAAAAACTCTTAGGAGCTTTCTTAATTAGTTATTTACGTTTCATCTTCACACGCTTGGAGACTTTTTATTGCTCGTAAATCACTTTCGACACCCTACTTTACAACGATCCAAAAATGGCACGTTGTAAATACATTCATTATCTATTGAGTTAAGGCTTTTGGAGGAATAAAGTGAATCCCATTGTTCACCTGCCACAGTACTAAGGTTTGCTTAAGAAAACCTTGATGAAATGGAATAACTGCCTAGTTCTTTTGGCACTGATGTAGGAAATTGTCAAGATAGATTTCTAGCCTAGGTTTGTCCCCACGTACCCACATCAGACATGCCGTCGGCATCACAGTCCTCCAAATTATCGTTAAGTTAATCTAATTATTTGGTTGATGGGTAACTGCTAGTCGGATCTTGCTGCACGGTCATAGTAATCCTTCCTTTTGTGTAGGCCCTGTCCTCTTTGTTATGAAGCTAGGAAATGGCTTTGGAATAACACGTTTTAGTGCAGAAAATCTTGGATGATAAATACTTAAAAGATAAGGGAAAGTCAAATCAACTCAAAACAAAGCACAACCTCCAACAGTTACCTTGTTTGTTGCGCCTATAACCAACTCATTAGCCAATTATACTTTATCTTTACAAACTGAGTTCAAATTATGCACAGAATATATGAAGGAGGTATGACAACTCACGGTTGTTTTGGATTTAAATAGCCCATCCATTAACCTCTTGCTGAGAACGTTTATCATTGCGAACTTCCCAGTATAGGTTAATGTGAGTCACAAGTTTAACTAAACGCCATTGGCTTTGTGCAAACGAGTAAAAAATCTAATTATTTTCTGTGGCACACAAATAAAACTAAACTCAGGCGCACAAACAATTTTTATTAAGCGCTTCATTCACTCGTCACTATGACTCTTGCTTTCCGCATGTTTCTATGGGCGTAGATGAGATATTACAAATTAATTTTAGGTCAATACTATATTAGTGCAGTTGTGAGTTTTCCAATGTCACAGCTACCACCACAATTGCATCCTCATATATAGAGAAAGATTTGAAATTCCCTTTGCCTTTTGCAGAGCCAACTAGGGACATACATTTTAATCGCTAATCAGCTTAGCTACCCTTCAAAACATTCAATCATTGGATAAAATCTTTTTGCACTTATCATTCAAAAAAATGCTCAAAAATTATTATTCTGAGAGGGACCAATGGTAAATAGTTTTATATTGTTCAAAGGGCAGCTAGGCACAGGACAGTTCAGCACTACGAATAAGAAGGTAGGAAACTCTCTCCCCCCTGCTCTTTGAAAGCAATAAAAGAGGTCTGAAAAGACTCGCTAAACGATACAACATTATTTCTGCCACGCAACCAAATGTGGTAGGTCTAGACCAAGTACGAGATCCCAAAATTAAGACCAACCTGTTTTTAAATTTGAACTGTGAGATTCCATTAAGGTTGAAGGTCACATAATAAATCGAGTTCCACCTTTCTCTTTTTTGCTCAAACGCACTAAGATGGGAAGAGGGGGCGAAGGAAACACCTGATCCAAGTTATTTGTAAAAAATTTTGATTTGAAATTCTAAATGTTTATGGTAGAGTTATGGGATTTGGCGTTGGATCGATCCTTTGGGAGGAGATGTTAATGCTTTATGAGATAAGAAAAACACATAAAGAGGCCATAAAAAGTAGTACGGCACCTAGCATGCACGTAAGCATTTCTGTTAGTTAAAAGAGCACAAAAGCAAGAAGCTAACCTAGAGACACGTATTTTCCACAAATATGCATATTTTTCATAACTCCCTCAACTATTTATTAGGTTGATTTACTCCTTTATAGATGGATAATGGCCCAATATGTCTGTTTATTCCATCCTTCACTAGTCTGAAACCAGTCATTTTTAGTCGATGAGAAGACTCCGCATTACACATTGTAGCACAGTTTTTCCCGAGAAGTTATTATTAAACAGATTTGTCCTTTGTACTGACAGGATTAATGATATAAGAAAGGAATTTGATTTCAATGATTGCACTTTTGAGAAGAAGTAGGAATGCGGCTGTTAGTGTGGACTGTCTTATTCATTGTCAGAGTTGGACTAAGAAGGGAGAAACAGCTTGCATTAGCTTGCCACGATGCAAATCGTGTTGTATCCAGGAATTTCGCAATATGCCTTTTGAGTATACACACATGTTCAAGGAAACATTTCCCACTACCACTTATAGTCTGTGTGTTCAAAATACACATTTGCTTATTTGGCGATAAGAAAGCATTTTTACATAGTGGGTGCACTACCCTGGTGAGATATCAAAGTGAATTACCTAAGCTGTATTTAAGTGGCCATAAATTCAACAGTTGCATATTGCTGCATAATGCCAGGCTCATTAAATAAAATTGTTGCATAATTTTGCGTCGTCATTGCTTCTCGTGGGTCCCAGCATTTTCATTTACTCGAGTAAAGCATTGCAAACACCAATGAACAAAATAAACTACTTTCTCAAATAGTTTGATAAAGCGTTTGTACGAACGAAATGTTTAATTCATTGTAAAATACCATTTTCTTTAAGAATTTGGACTACATTCACCAAATGTGCATTTTAAAGGGACATATTGTCTTATTTGAAGACTACTACATCAAATCGAGAATGATTTGAATGTGTTGAACGTCTAACCGGTTCCATTACACTGAGTTTTCAAGCTTTTAAAATAATGTCATTAAACCTTTTTTTGTAGACAGTTTACTGTGTAAACATGGTTTTTATGAACAAATGGGTATAAAAAAAGGTCATTTAACTAGCAAAAGAGTAATAGCTAAACAAGCTTAGTGAAGGATAGATTTACCATGTGCATAAGTAAAATTTTGTCACAATTTGGGCTCATAAGTCCATCAAAGAAACCTTCAAGTCACATGGCTGGCTGATTTGGACATTATTTTATCAGGCAGAAGCAAACACAGTAATTGGGCAATAACTAGTAGCAAAATCAGTAGTGCGACGTAAATCATGTATTTTTTTAAAGAAAGAAGTTGACATCTTATAAAATATGCATTATATGCATTTCAGAGACGCCAGTTCAGGACCTTCCTACTACAATCTCAATCTACTAGACTGTCTTCGAGCCGTACAAAAGGTCTGTTTGCTATCCTCGCTTCTCGGTAAAATCAAAAATTATGCAGGTTGACACGAAATTAACATAAATTTGGGTAGTGAAATCATCCATCCATATTATTGTTTTATAGATTCACTTTTTCTCCTGAAAAATTTCTAGGTTTTCACTACAAAAGGAATGCTTTATTCGCAAATTTGCTTCTACCGATATTCGAGACTAAATGTCCAAACTTCGTAAAGAAAAACTACGTTATTCAGTGAAAAATGCATATATTTGGTGTCACTTTGTTTCCTTTAATCTCAATAAGTTTACTACTTATTGTACCATTTGAATAAAAAGAAATATCTATTTGTAAAGTCTAGGATGTAACTTTGCACAAACAAGATAAATCCATTTCTTAGACCTTTCTGGTTTATAAAGGTTATCTTAGGTCCATTGCTATGAAGCAAAGTAAACGCTTTCCCTAAGTTTACAGGTGTCACTGATAACTGAGTGGTCAGCTGCGCTAACATCCTTTCTGAATAGCAAATATTTGGCTCGGTTAAATCAGATTGGCTGTCTTCCATTAGTAAAAGTAAAGTCTACCCATGGCCCTCAATTCTTCATTTGGCAAGCATCTGACTGCTAACAGGTTTAGTGAGAATCAGGATAAAATTGGCTAATTCACAAACAAGAGTGGCGCTTTTTATTAGAAAGTGTTCTCCTTGTGCTTTTTCTCTTCTACGCCATTACTTTCGCCGATAAGTTATTTCAATTCCTTTGAAGTAAACACTTCAACTTGTAACTCTTTAACAAAGTAAATGTTTGAACGAGTTCCTTTTGATGCCTAATCTGACCTTTTGAATACATGTACTACTACATTTATAAGCAGTTTTTAAAGAAATCACCCATATTAATAAGTGAAAGTCGAATCTAATAACCAGATCATTAAAAAGCGTTCTTGGTTAAAATCCTATATTTAAACACAAATCTCTCAGTGATAAAAATGGGTCGAGAAGGGTGATAGGCCTCCTTTTCACCCTACATTGCAGATCAAATGGATGAATTAAGAATGAGAATTAATTAAGGCGTTTAATTAAAAGCGCATCATATTTCAATGCCAAAATATTTTAAAATGGCGAATATGAAGGGTAGCGAAATATAGCGATTCTACTGAAGTTCTCTTCTAAAATATGGCTGCATTTCCTGACGAGCGAAGATTTTCGTACACCTAAGTAGGTGAGTACTTCTACATGATGGAACTCTGGGTAGGCTCTGAAGACGTAATAAGGCATCCAACCTGCGGAACAAAAAGTTATGGCGGCTCTTCTACTTGGACCGTCGGGAACCATTAATCGTGGGTGGTATAGATGTAGTTGGCATTGTTTAATTCCGCATCATCTACGAGGCAAATTGCGTAGAAGTGTTTCATTCAGGCTTTTGTTCCAAATGAGGTCTATTCTGTGCGTCAGCCTCTTTTTGGAGAGAGAAGGTCAGGAGGAGGGTAGGTACAATGTCTCCAGATTACACTATAAAGCGCTTTTTTCATAGTAAAAAAGGTCCATTATCTAAACATTAGTTTAAAGTAAATTTATTTTAGCACGGAAAGACTAAACATTGAAAGAGAACAAAAATCGTTAAATATTTCATTCACCTAAATAGCTTTTATGTGTTGATTTCCTGACCTTAGGTGATCATAAGTCCTAAAATAGGATAAAATTACACCTCAGCAGTAATCTACATAGCTAATGGTGTTCATGATTTATGACACAGTAGGATTGGAAAAGACCTTTTTTGAGGACAAACTTTAACATCTGGGAGAATCAAATGCAGTTGTATTTAATAATACCGAATTTCACATCTTGTGGCTTATTGACCCTCCAAATTCCCATCTTCACTCGATAACAGCGACGTTGCTTTTTTTTCCGCAACCTCATACATTCTCACTACAAACAACTCTTGTACGTCATCAAAATGAAAGAAAATCTCCATTCACTTATTCGCGTTCTTTTTTGTTCCTTGGGATAACTTCCTGGATTTACAGAACTCTAATTTTACAAACCTTCTTTTTAGCACTTAAAAAATGATTTGATGACATTCATATTCTCATACTTTATCTGTCAACAATAGTCCCTCTAATTTTGCATTTGGTGGAACACATCCTGAGTGCTCAACAGGCAAAGAGGTAGAATTTTGTATTTCCTGTCTAAATTTAGGGCCCACAACAAAGCGCCAGGATTCTAGCATTGCCCAGTCATTGGTCTGGAGTGCTTTACTTTGCTTCGTTCGCATTCTACCAGTTAGTACTATGTCCCTAACCTGATCACATGGGCATATTCCTGCTTTAATGGCATACAGTGGTCAAAGCATTTTTGTAATACTTCGCCTATTTCTTATTGCTAATATTTATTCAATTAATTAGCGCTTCACGTGTCTACTGTTCACAGGAAAACGCGTAGTCGGTTGCACCGAAACATGAAATTTTAGGTCTTGAAGCTGCGTACGCACACTCTTATTCAAAAACTTGAGGCAGAAAGTGAGAAGGAAATTGACCACCATCAATTGAATGCTTCATTTTTAATGTGACATCAGTATTACTAAACTGACTAATGTAACTGCTGCTTGAGAAGTGCCTTATTGTTTCCAACCCAACCGATCTACTTACAGCATACTACGTGGCACAATTTCTTATCACAAAGTAGTCCAGTGAGCACAGATCATTTTTATCAGTATCTGACCCAGACACTGAGGTCATGGCACCACTTTTGTATGATGCCAGTAACTCAAGTACTTCATTTGTTTTTTTGAGATTTCTCAAAAATTTCCGATTTTTTGACTTGTTCATCCAAATTCTACTTTAAACAGGATATAAATGTTAATAGAAGCAGTGTTTTAGGATACGATAGGGTTGTTTTCAGCTAGCTCAGCCTCGTTACCTAGGTTATACCTTGTCTCCATTATTTTCCCCCTTGTAAGGTTTATCTTTGGACAAAGATGGTTTTTTGAGAGGCTAGTTTTACAACTATTCATATACAAATAATCCATTGCGCAGTTTTTAAGTAATTACTGTTCAGTGAAAACTAGTCAAATATCTGGCATCTTTCTGATTTCATAGAAAATTACTGCATCATGTTATCAACCTACCATTCCATATGCTTTATGATTTAAAAACAGTACAAAAAAATCCCAGATATAAATGTCCCGCCTAAACGAGGTTACTAATGACATGGATTAATGCATCCGATATCAACTTTTTGCCACTAAAGAAGGAAGAACCATTTTTCGAAGAGGAGGTTGATAACAAAGCTATATTAACGAAAACAATCTGTTCATGTGAATTTCGCCCTTGTTCTTGTGATTCGTAGGCCTGAGGGCAGTCCTACTGCCAGTCAAGGCAATGGGTGAAGTCATGCCCACGTCTTCTGCAGACCAGTGGGAAAAAGAAAATTCGGTCGTTCATTCAGTTGCTTGGATTCACGTGATGTTCCTACTAATTTTGTTTCAGCCTTAGGAAGCCTAAAGTTAGTTTTAGCATTTTCCACTGAGGAAGATTTGCCAATTACGTCACTGAATGCGATGCATTTAAGAGGCCAAAATTTCACATACAAACGTAATTGTATCATTTTGTTAATTTTATGCTCTCAGAACTGCTGAAAAGCCTATAGTTTTTGTAAATAAATTTCATTGGTATGATGAGGCTATTTATTTACCCTATAAATACTTTAATCCACTGAGTACTTTTCCTTGTTTAACCTATTCAAATTTGGCGTACATAGACAATGATTTGTAGAATGGATCAGTTATCATGCATAAATTCGCATGGATCTACAATTTCAAAAGTCGTTGCTAAATAATGCACAAACAGTGACAGCCACAATAGCAATCATGCTCACGGCATGGTTCTCCATATTCAGTGTTAGAGAAATGTTTTTGATGCAAGACACGTAGAAATGGCTATACAGGCAGTAAGTGGCTGTGAGAAAATAAATAAGGAGGAGTCCTAAATTAGAAGACATTTTGCTCCTCAAATAACTATAGTGGATTTTGTAGCTAATGCGTCAAAATGAAACATTTATCTTAGTTAGCTAAACCGGAAATTTTCGAGGTTTACCACTTCCCAGAATTCTAAAAAGATATGAAAATCTGAGTTGTATTGACATAAATGCAAACTACTCGTTTTCAATCAATGAAAACTTTTGCAAAAATTATGTAATATGATCAAGAAAATGCGTCCGGTATGGATGTAGTGGGCATTGACAAGACCAAATCTTCTCTGAAGACGCTGTAAGGTGTATGTCTCTACATTTGTCGCACCGAAATGGTGATAGTAAATGTAGTGATTGAAAAGTCCGTGTTGTTATATAGTAAAATTAAGTAACTGCTGTTTGCTTATAGTATTACTGCCATAGCTGTTGTTAATTTTCGGAATGAATCTTCTAACATAGGATTCTGGAGAATTCAAAGCAGCAAGCCTAGGTATTGTCGCGTTTATTGCAGGTTTGGTTATTCTCTCAAAAATCGTACAAAGGAGCCAATTCTTACCAAAACAATCACTTTTCACACATAATTATGAATAGTTGCACCATTTTTGTGTCTCAACTTTATGATCTACGTCGCTTAACTCAATTTCGACCCATGATATTACTTTGTCATCACCATAGAGGGGATGCTTTCGACGCAGGACAGAAAAAACTAATTTTTAACAAAATAGGATACATTAACACTTAAGGGCTGGGGAATGCACATAAGGTTGCCTGGGTTAAAATTCGGTCCAAAGGTGGACACACCTTGTAAAGGCTTTATCCTTACGCAATGGATCTGAATTAATACCATCGTACCTAATCATTCTCCTTTTAGGCCGTTCGCTTGGGCTTCCTAGATTTCGACAATTTCGACCTGGAAGACTACGAGTATAATGAAGTGGGTTTTCCACAACATCATCCTAACTAAATGTTTATTTTACTCATCCACGGCAATCTTGTCATGTTTTTACAGAAAGTAGAAAATGGTGATCTTAGCTGGATTGTACCGAATAAATTCATCGCATTCTCTGGGCCTCATACACGAACAATGGTTGATAATGGTAAGGCTTCTTATAAATGGTCCATATCGCGTGATATGCTTTACATCTTACTTTACTTGCCAAAGAACAATGCTCCTAACGCGGTTTGTTTTAGTCACATGTACGAGTCCTACTAATTCAATCTAACCATTGCTCATCAGGGAGCTCCTCTGAACTTGTCACAAAAATCTTATGATACCTTAAATCGAAAAGCATTTTCAGTGATCTGGTTTTGGAGTTTTTAATCGGTGCATGAACTTTTGAAAACCTTATTTGATTATTTTTAATAAAACAGCTTACTGATAAATTTCCTTACAATTTGCTGCTATTTTTTTCTAAGAGTTATCTAGTAAGAAACATTTTGTAGCCACATGAAACCGGGTTTGGCAGAATTAAACAGGCCTGCTTTCTCTCATTCAATCCACTCATGTGATCTGATTCCAGGCTATCTTATGCACGCACCAGAGTTTTATCTACCGTACTTTCGAAAGAACAATGTCACCAACGTGATTCGTCTGAATCAGAAGATGTACGAGTCAAATCGATTCACTCGAGCCGGTATCGCTCATCACGATCTCTTCTTTCCTGATGGTACTGTACCCACCAAGGCCATTACTCTGCAATTTCTTGACATATGCGAAAGTGCTCCAGGAGCCATCGCTGTTCACTGCAAAGGTAATGTAGTCTTTAAATTGTGCAGAGGTTTTGAATGGCCGGAGTACGTATTTTGGCAGTTAGTAATCCCCCAAACGTCGTGCCATTTCTGAAATATAGATTTTAGGTTTTATGGTGTAGTGATAAAGTGCAGCATCAGCTTTAAAATGACTTAACTTAAAGGCATTGTAGATTTATGCAACAACGTCAGTTTTTCGCTCCTAAACAAACACCTCTCTTAGCCCTAAAAAGCCAGTTTTTTGAGACAGGGAAAGCACATTTACAAAAGAATGTGATGTAGCAAAATTGAGGCGTTTTTAAATTATGCGCGATTAGCATTCCTTCAGGAATAAACGGAACCTGGTCTATGAAGATCTTGTCAATCTTTCTTTACTGCAATGATTGAACGAAAGATTTTGCAAAGAGCTTCGAAGTGAAGGAAACATCATCATAGCACAAGAACTTCATTCCTTTTTGTGGACTTTTGCAATATTGTTATCAGGTTAGTCTGTTTGTGTCCAGGTTAGCTTTCGTAGGTGTCAAACCAGCTTTGGGTTTTCGAAACAATTTTTTGACCAAAGCTTTAAAAAGCGGGGCCATTTGGAGCCTTGTTTTAATCTATTCCTGTATCATTTGAAGCATAATACTTTCTTCCACTGAGTCCACTGCTTTGTCGTTACTCCTTTAAGGTTTATTAAATACGATGGTAACCCTAGAACACTTTTTTGGAAATAGGCAGGTGAATCGGCATTTCTGACTACTTAAAAGCGCCAACATTCATCTGATATTTTAATTTAGAAATAACTAAAGTAAATAACGGACAAAGGCTCCTTTTAAAAAACATTTGGTTGGTCAAAAAAGCCGAGCGCGACTATGAACTGGGTTTTTCAATAAACTTTATTATATATTCGAGGCTAGGCGGGGGTTTTGTACCACTTAATATTTTTTATTAGAAAACTTCTGAGCACTGAGCATCTATCAAAACCGGTTAAAATGCACCTGAAAAGGTAGAAACTGCCTAGATTAAACTTTAACATATTCTACAATGTCATAGTTTGGCAAGTCGCACCCTATATTTTTTCGGAAACATTTGCATCAATGCAAAGTTCTGGAGGTCTAAGAACTGGGAAATCGAAGGCTGCGATTTCATCCAAGTTACTTATATATGTTTACTACTAAGCAAAGCGACAGACATATTAAATGCATGCACGATATAGGATTCTATAAATACGTTTATTAAGTAGGCAATACAAGGGAGCCAAAGGGGTTTTAGACACAGATCGTAGGATATAGGTCCCAAGTACACAGACTATGGTCGACTAAAACGAACACGAAATATCCAATTTAGAATGACTTAGCACTATCACTTCGTAGAAAAAGTGAGCACTGATGTACTTAGATAATACCACTGTATAAGAATAGAAAATGTAAACTTCAAGAAAACCGCAAAATTAAGAATTTTTTGTTTGGAAGTTCCTCACTCGATCTGAACTTCTGCCGCACCATTGGCGATGTTCACAGCATCTTAAAAGTCTCATTTAGAAATACTTTTCTAAAAAGATGGTGGACTTGAGTCCAGGTTACTTTAAACGACTAATTTTAAAGTTAGCATAAAATTCAATTAATGAGGTAGTTATTCTATCCAAATTTGAGGAATCTAGCTTCAAAACTACCCTAAGATGAAGTGTGACTCTACTTAAGTGGGAATATGTGGAGGGTCTCACCCGCGGCCTTGCTTTTTTAAAAAAATTAAGAACATGAAGTCGGATGTGCCATCATAGACATGTAAATTACTACCCGACTCCCCTTAGCTGTACTTTAAAACGCTCATTGCATGTGCTTTTCTCTACGAGTGTGAGGTTAAGGTTAGGTGGTAGGGTTTAAGGGCATTTTGAAATCAGTGAACTTTCTCGGCATATTAGCGATTCAGCTTTTTACTATTCCAGATTCTATCTACATCTAAATTGATTCAGTGCTTTTATAATGCTTTGTCTGTAATCTCTAACACAGGAAGGTCCTTGATCTCCTCAAGCATTCTTAGTTTTTGTGACCACTTCTTTGGAGTGGCATTGTCAAGTTTATAAGTGTATTGCTGCCTCGTTTGTCATCGCCTTTTAGTTGGTCTAAATGGTGGGATAAATTTTGGACAAGATTTGAAATGAGCAGTTTGGGCCATTAATGAGTCCTTTGTTTATCCCAGTGCTAATAATGATGTTGGAAATTAACCACCTTATGGAGTGGGATAAGTTGATTACATTAGAGGTAGGTAAGCTTAGATCTGAAGCAGATTTTAAAGAGATCATTACATTAATATTATGTGGGTAAAAAGAGTGAAATGTAAAGGAAAAAATGAGATAGCATTACCAATTAAAGTGCATTTTACTTGTGAACTTTGTTGTGAAGTTTGGGGCAAATTCACGTGCATTCGTCCGCTTGTATTCGTACTTCGGTGAGGAACTTAGATAATAACGACTGTTGGAAAACATTTTTTACGTATCTTTACCATTTACTGACGGATTGAAGGGATGTACTTATAAAACGCTAATCACTTCTACGTAAATAATTTTAATCTTGTCTGTTTTAGCAGTCAAACATTCACTGCTATGTAGAGAGGGTTACTAATCAATCTAATTTTCTTCTTCTTCAAAAAATGGACCACATAGAATGTCAAAATTTTCTGGAGAAACGGAAGTCTTTTGTCAGAGCAAGTAAAGCTTAAAGAGGCAATTTAAACCACAGCGTGTTCACCCATGCATAAATATTTGCAGTAACTATGCCATTTTGAAGGAGCTGCAAAAAAAAACAAAAATGTGTTCCTAAACACCCATTCTAAAACTCATAGAAGGAGTGTTGGTTCCGCTTTTATTGTTTTACTAATCCAAACTTTAACTAATGACCGATTGAAAACCCTAGGATTTAATTTTACTCACAAACTATTACCTTGGGAGAACAATGAAAAATTACCTTAAAATGCATCCAGAAAAAGTGGAAACACTAAACAGACTATAAAATTTAAGCATGCTTTACAATTGACGGGGTGAAACTAAAACTTCCTCTCTTCTTTAAAGACCGTGACATCATATGCGATTTTGGAGCAGTAGCAAGCAGAGAAGCGGAATGGGAAGGTAACGTTAAAAGCATGATTTTTTAGCCCAACACAATAAAGTTTCCCTTACGAACCTATCTTTGGGCGGTATTGGAGATTTAGACGTCTGAGGAAGCCTAAATATACGTAAAGCCTTGAGGAGGAAGAAAATTTAAAACTGCTAATAAGAGAAGAACGGGTGTTAACAAGTCTGTCAAAGGGCACCATGAGGGTATTAGATAGCCTCACACTAATTCACCGCAGCCATAGGATCGTTTGAAATTCCCAAGCACTTTTTTAACATGACCTGGCATCTTTTGATATAAAGTTATTGAAAACATCCAAGGGGAGGCACATTTTCTTCGAAGTGATTAGCCTAAATTTCAGTGACTATTTTGCCAGTTTTGTGTCCTCATTTTCTCACTGAGAAATTAACCAATTTGTGTCGAGTTCCTCTAGGGATGGGGTTAGTTTTTAGCACTTTAGAGATCAAACTTAATAGCTTTAAGTTCTTTCCACAGGGTGCTATTGTTTTGGGTAACAACAAGTCCATTGTGAGGAGCTGATCCCGCTATTTTTTTGCCTTTAATATGCAAACCCTTCTTAGCTAGTCTTGGTACTGTAAAAAATTCACTCATGCAAAAATTTTTCACGAAGCATTTACGCATTTGGGTTGAATACAACCACTTTGGAGACTATTGAATCTGCTCTGTTCGCCTAAAAAATTTCTACAGAATCTTATCGGCACAGCTTCAAGAGCTTATGGCGTTCACTAGCTGTAGGGTAGTAGGACGCTGTTTCTTTCTCCCCAATTGCACTTACCGTACACAGGCCAAAGTCTCAACTATTTTCTAATGAAATAGGAGAAGACTTGATGAGAAAATTAGATGAGCTTGAAGAATGCGTCCCTTAAGTTGCTTCTAGGGATTTTCTGCGGGTATTTTGGTCTATTGTTTGCATTCGTAAAAACAGTGGAACAACCCTAAGATACCTTTTCGAATTAACAAAAGTGATAACGTATAAAGGCACTTTCACTCGATTATTTTTGACGTAGTCATGAAAACGACTGCAAAATGTTTATAAATCTACCACTTTAGGTTCTCAGAATAGCCAGATTGGTTATTGCATTATTGCGACCACTTTCCAAATGCAAAAGAATTAATCTTGTTTGCAGTGAAAGTTAATTTTGGGGAATTCGATCATAACCTACTCCTTTTAGACTCATTTTGGTGATTCCAAATCCATGTATATAGGTGTGGAGGTGCGCCAGGGGTTTTTAGTGTTACCTACCGGTCAGTTATTCTGTTTTTAACATTCCATGTGCCAAAATTCGTGCACAAATTCGAGAGCGAACAGCGTTCTTAAAACCGAATAATAAAACCTGGCCATGAGAAAGTTTTAAAATACCGAATTAAAGGTGCTTTGCCGTTTAAATAAGGCTCTATGAAGTGCAGTTGGATAAATTAAAAAAGAGGGAGTCTACAAGCTTGTAGACGTTTGACAGCTTCTCATTGCTGCAGATAATGGACAATGTTTGACTCAGAAATCGAGTAATGTGAGACGACACAAATCAGCGCAGAATGTTCACAAAGGATTTTAAATTATTTTGTTCTGGCCTTGAATTCAATCATTCGAGCGTGATAACGGAATCTGTCCTAAGTAATTTTGTGTGCTCCTTCAGCTGGTCTGGGTCGAACGGGAACATTGATAGGTTGCTACCTGATGAGGCATTACCATTTTACGGCACCCGAGGCAATAGCATGGATCCGTATCTGCCGACCAGGTTCCATAATCGGTCAGCAGCAAAATTGGTTGGAGGAGCAACAGGCCTGGTGTTGGGAGGAGGGTCGACGTGAGCGTCGTGAGA
>CABFON010000130.1:0-15376 GCA_900683695.1 Echinococcus oligarthrus
ACGTACACCTTGGCGGGAAGACCAAAGATCTTGAAATCCTCGCTTTTCTGCGCCACTGAAAACAAGAGCTTCTCAAGTTGAGGAAGAACCCGCTCCCTGATTGAGGTGGCTTCCCTTTCCAGTTTGAAAAGATCCTTACTTCGTGCCGACAGATGCTTTGATTCGTATATTCGTCCCTATAAACAGATATTAAGTATAAATAAGATCAAGTAGACACAACCAGGCTTTAAGTTCGTCCTCGAATCTACGTTTACCGATCCATTTCACTCACTTTAACCTGTATCTTGTGTTCCGTTTGTAAAATAATTTTTGTAATCAGCTCCACAGCACACGGGACAGAGTTGAGCACATACACGTTATGCAGACCCTCCTATTTAAGCATCGAGCTTCTCCCTACAGCATAATTCCCTACTTTCTTTTGGAAATGGACCACAGCAACCATTAGGGGCACTTAAAAACAAACACATTATCCTAAGGAAGTCCTCCACAGGATTATTGCTGAACACTGAAAACAAGTTTACTAAAATGAACTTAATAATACCTTTGTAAAAGCCTGTATACGAAAGTATGTCGAGGAGTAGCAGTACACCTACACCAAAGGATCACATCAGACTATTTGGGAGGACATATATAGCGGAATCAAATTGGTTAGAAAGGACTACTACACCTCAACTTGAAGTAGACGAGCGAATGATGCGCGCCACGAATAGAAAGCAGCAATCGCGTCAGTGTGGAGGGTGCGATAGTCCTGCCAATCCTTGATTTGATTCTCCAGGTGCTCTAGATAAACCTCATCCAACGAGCTTTCGTTGGGCTCCAATGGGTAAAGCTCACGTATACATGGATCTACCAAACATTCATCAAAAAGTTTGTGTAAATCGAACAGGTTCGACCTGATTGCCTCCTTCAACCTTTCAGTCTGTGCGGACTCCCTAATCTAAATGGGGAAGGATACTTAGTACAATTTTGAATTTCACTACAACAGCAAACATATTTCTACAAGCCTTACAGCCGCAACACGCTTCTTTAAGCTCAGAAAAGTTGAGGTGCTTGTATTTGTTGAGTTTTCGTCACATGTGCCTGAGAACAAGGTAAAGTCGCCATTTTTCCCAGTGGTAGCGTCGCTTTCTATGACTTGATTGGATACCTTGTGATTGCACGTTTCAGCATATCGCTGTGCCTAAATAATTTACATAAAGGACGTTGAAAAAGATTAAGTACCAGCTTTATGAGGAGTTCGTTAATATCATGTTCGATTGCCTCGAGTAATTGTGGTGAAGGGGCATAATCGTAGGTGTAATGCTTAAGAGGTCTGCCCAATGCCTTACTGAGGCGTTGATGTTCAGCTGCTAGGGATCTGAAACGATCGATCCGGCTTGACACCATAACTGAAAGATGTTTATAAGCCTCTGCCAAATTTCGCTCGCGTACAATAAGAGGAAGATTGTGCTGCGGTGGTTTTTCCTTCAAACCGAGAATACTATTTAGCTTACTGACTTTCACCTTAAGAAGTTTAAAAGGTTATCTCAAGCATAAGCGCAAACCTCCATTTCGTCTACGACTGAATGAAGATGAGCAACAGATCTTTCTTCCTCAGATATCATATTATCTAATAACATGTCCAAGTGTCGCTTTAGTATGCATTTGCGTTCTTCGTAGGGCTTTTCGTCAAGACCAATATCATCCCATATTTTTAATAGATGATTGACCCTCTCTTTTAAATCAGCAAACAAATAGTCAATCCATTTTTCGTTCTTCAAGAAGGCGGTTCGACTGAGAGGGGAAAAACTCTGGTATGCATTTACCGAAGGCCGAGGACAAGAAACAAATCCACCACTGCCAACAGACATACTTGAAAGTGCCGCACAGGTAGGAGAAATTAAATATCGATGAGGCCAAACTCTGTAACGGACAAACCCCAATTAGTTCAGTCAACCAAGAAATTGTACATCAAACTGTTGAGTTATGATTCTCTTGTTTTTAAGGACATTGTCCTTGTAATGATGTCAGAGAACGTAATGCTACTAACCCCCATATTTAGATTGATACAAGCAATACTACTATAAATTTGAATAAAAAGCGTGCGTAAAATAGAATTATTTGTGTTAGAAGTCTCATACTTTTTAAAACCTTACTTACGCTAGCACAGTTTGAAGGCAATGAAATGCCACAATTGCAACAACAGTGGTTCCCTTACTTCAAGACATAGCTGTTAGATTTTTCGCGTGTGTCACTGCAGTGTCCTTTGTCTTCTTTAAAGATAAAAAGACATACTAATGGCGAAGAATGTATGATGCTGACTTTTAAAATTGCTAGGGGCTGTGAGCGTGATGGGAGGCCAGCTCCCTGGGGAATGTATAATTGCGGAGCCCTAAGTGGTTCGTTACCAAAACCGAGAGTTAGAAGAACAAGCAAAGTATTGAATATCATATCCACGTCATCAATATAATACGTCGCACAATGCAGCTAACTTCGCTACCACACTGCATTTACAACATGTTGAGAAACATCTTCACTAAGATTTTGTGTAGCAAAATGAATTAACTTACTCCCATACTGCAGTATTTTGATAAGTCTTTAATTTTTTTGATTTCTCTGGTACTTAGTGGTCAATGCTTGACATTCTGCTGGGCAGCATAGCCTGCAGATCACGCAAGCAGCTCCTAAGCCCCTACATATGTTGTCCAAAACATATTCAAACCTAGCATTATGATTTTTTTGTAACTAAGAAATACTCAGGGTTCCACATTAATAGCAACTGAAAATAAACCCTACTCAAAGCACAAATGCCCAGATTCCTACTGCTGAGTGCTAAAACTTAAAGTGACGAAATAAGTACACAGGCGGTGGGTGAGCCAAACTGTGATGACTTTCCATAGGAAGGCTAAAAATGACGTCTGCCTTCGGCAACTACCACAATTTCGAATTATGCGGGAGTGTCTATAATTGGCATGGCAATAGCCGTGTCTGTGTATCATCTAAATAAGTTCTTTAAGGAGCAACCTACAATACATCTATATGAACATGTAAATGAAGGTGATAGACCACATCTCCCTTAAATCTTCACAGAAAGGGTAAAACCTTGGTAGGTTTGGCTAGGCAACGCTAAAATGGAAAACAATTGGATAGAGAAACAGACACAAATTGTTGCACCCAAATGACTATTTTGAATACATTTTTACTAAAGGACTTTGCTTAAAAGCACTGGTTTAAAAGATAGCAGTATACTTGTACAATGGCCTGCACAGTTATCCTCCACCGATACAGCCAGTAGAATCACCAACAAAGATCGATGATGTTGTGGTCGGATACCCTTTAAATTGCAGGCAAATTAGATTTCTGATGCAATTATTTTATGCGTATTTCCCTTACAGTATCGACCATCTTGTAATGACCGACGCATGAAGATAGAGGAAGCAAAGGAAACGACGATCAAAATGAGAGGGATCTTTTCAATGCTTTGATTACTTGTCAAATACTTAGTCTTTGTTTTGTGAGCATTAGAGACCAGAATTCTGTGTTTTACATAGCAGCGTGGCTCTCGAACTACATCGGTAGCCTTGTACCTCGGCAGTACAATTTCTGTCCTAGAATTTTTATTCCTTTTGCCTTTGGGAATGATACATGGTATCGCTTGATGGCAGGGAATTTTGTCCACAGATCAAATATTAACTTTAGGCATCAAAATCATGGCCAAGATTTAGAAACTAGGTATGGCTGTTGTAGGCAATTTGAATTTAATTTAGGAATCGGATGCTTAAGTCAAATGCATGGATAGGCGGGTAAAAGACGACCGCAGTTAGCAGTTTTTTTCGCTAATCATATTTGTTACCCTCTGAAAATAATTAAAACTACTAATGGTTACTGTAGATAATTTAATTTTTCATCATTCGCTTTTTATAAGCAGGTCGAGATAGTGCCATTTGCTTCCCAAAAACACATATTAAACTTTGTTTCTTTCTTTTTATTTTCGATTAATAAGTTTTGCAGAAGTATTTTGCTTTTAATTAGTGATTTTTTAAAAGGTTTTATTTGTTTAAGCTTTTCATTTATTTATTTCTGGCGTCTTCAAGGATTTGGATGCGTTTTGGAACTAGGCCCATGTTTTCACTTACGTAGATTAAACGGATACATGAGCAAAAAACAAAGTACTCCGCTTTATAACTAGACCAAAAAGAGTAAGATTTTTAGTAAAACAATTTTTTGGGTTTGCGACTGCAAATTATAAGAGACATGGGTAATAATTTCCTCCGGTAATCAACCCAAGAAGTTAAAATTAAGAAAAGCTAGTCTAATTTAAATTAGTGATGCACTTATTCAAGCCCTTGGACTTGTGAAAGCTGTCCTTTTTGCAGTAAATGCCTGATAAACTTACTCCATTTGTACGCATTACTTTGGAAAGTCTTTCGCATTTGTAAGCGGATGGGTGCCGTAAGTAGCCAGTAGTTTTTTATATCATTGAGCACTTATAGCGTATTGATTGCTCCATTTTAATGCACTTTGATTTTGATTATAATTTTTTTTTGCTTTTACAGATTATTTTTACAATGGCTTTCAAGCCCCCCAAAATGCAGTGCACTCCACAAACATTACAGTTTCTCATGGAGTTGAGGGGAATAGAAGCAGCAAAATTTATCGAAAGGGAGTTTAATGGATATGCCAGCTTAGCAAAATTTTTGTCTAGTTCGCCAATAACAGGTAGTCAAACTTCTAAAGTGGCGTATTTCCGAAATCAAGCATTCAAGTTAGAGTTCTATTTTTGCTAAGGTGAATGTTACAATTGGATACTGTTTAGTAATGTCAGCTGGAGGATTCTTTTAAGAATTAGCCAAGATTTAATAATGCATTATATTTATTTTAAAACAACCAACAATACATCATTGATTGACTTAAATAATACTAGAGGAATTTTCCTAGGATTAAATGAATCCGAGGTGGGAAAGCAGCGCCAACTGTATGGAACAAACGTTATTCCCCAGAAACCACCAAAATCCATATTTCGTCTGGTCTGGGAGGCTTTGCAGGATATTACGCTTTTGGTTCTTATTGGAGCTGCAATTGTCTCGTTAGCACTCTCCCTGTACATGAAATGTAAGTATTAGTTACATTTTCTCAATAGGGATTTTCAGATCATCATTATGAGCACCACGTATTACGATTTAGAAATATATAAGAAACCATACTTACCATTTTAGGAGGGCTTTAAGAGAGCTTAGTTGATTTACAGCAAAGGAATAATACACACTTTAATGCACAGTTTAGGAGAAAGAACCAGCATTTTTGTACATTTATGAAAATGTGCTTCAGTAAAACACAAAATCATATGATAACTTAATCAGTAAAATGCTGCTCAAGCATTAAGTTGTACTGCAATTTATCCGAAGCAAATACATTTTGTAATAGGTCTACAATGGACCATTTGGGCGTATGGCATGGAACATAACTGGCCCAAGTTACTAAACGCATAATTCAATATACCTCTCCTTTAGATTTAGCTAAAAGTGGACATTTAGCCTGAATAGTTTTTCATTTTTAGTAGTTTTGAGATGCTTTAGAGCTACTATACATACCTATGTATTCAGAGGGAAATAGGTATTGCCCAGCATCAAAGCTAGACAATTTACGATCTGAGATAATGACGCGTTTGAGTCTATCTTTAAAATAGAGAGAGGATATCTGTCTGAACCTTGATAATTAGAGACTAAGAAAGTGATAACTTGCCTTCCCTAAATAGGATCAAGCAGGTTATCAACTCAAGTTTTGAAATGGAACCCTCTTAGACACCTGATACTCATTCTGATAGACAGAGAGTTAAATAATATGCAATGTTCCTGTAAATTGTGTAGCTGGAAGGGTTTCATATGCTAATTATTCCTTATTTCCTTTCTATTTATAAACCCCAAGCAAATAATTACTGGTAACTGCAGCTGAAGGTGTGTTACAGATTGATGTGTTTTCCGTAGTTGAAATAACTTGTTTTAAATGCTGAGGAGCGAATATGTCGGTATTTTTCAAGGAAATGTTTGCAGCTTTACCAAATTTAATGTAGTAGCTTAGCATCCTAAGCGCATTAGTATTTGATTATCGCTTGAAAATTTTACCAACGTGCAAATTTAGGACTACTTCTAGTAAAAAGGCAAAAGGTATTCGAAGCTATAAATATGAGTAATTTGTCCATAAACAAATAATTGAATATCGGAATATGTATGCTATAAATGCTCTATGATAAAATTACCGACCTGTTTTACTCTGCAGTCAACCCTTCCCCTAATCATGATGGAACCTCAGAAAACGAGACGGGATGGATAGAAGGTGCTGCCATTCTAGTAGCTGTCGTTGTTGTGGTGGTCGTGGTAGCAGTCAATGACTGGCAAAAGGAAAAACAATTCCGTGGACTTCAGAGTCGCATAGAGGCTGAACAGAAGTTTACTGTCCTGCGCGATGGAATAATTAAGGAAATTTCCATAGCTGATATTGTGGTTGGTGACCTCTGCCTTGTTAAATATGGTGAGATATTGCGGTTATCAATCGTGGCGGTCATCAAATGATGTGGTAGTGACGACAAGTGCGAATCACTTTAATTCCCTTGAAAAACAATTTCAAAGTTGCAACAAAATTCAAAGAAGAGTCTCGCAAAGGTGTGAGCGTGTCACAAATATTAAAAGAGTACACTTTAGAAGATAATGATGGGGATTACTGTATAGTTCCTGCTTTGCTAAGGAATGGCGTTTGCAAAGGTGCTGTTTTGTAGGGGCTATCAAACTTCGGGCCTAAGATACAATCACACAGTGAAAAAAACATCACTAATTGGCAACATCAGATTACCGAAGCTCAGAGTAGGTTAGACTTTGACCACTGTTAGATCTGGATTCTACCGTGCCTATAGGGAACAATTAATAAGTACAATTCCTTAGCATCTTAGTGACAATTTCAAATATGAAGTGCGCTTTTAAATTGCGGTTACAGTGAAGAAAAATAATTACCGCGGCTTTAACTTGTGGTTAAACCAGATCATGATTTGTACTTACCTCGTCAGATATACCCAAACACGGAAGTGATCGTATTATCTAGTCCAAAAGCAACTAGCAAGAACCAGTAAGGTAGGAATCTCGAATAAATTCATGGTTTTATCAACAACGCCTTAACCTGATCTACTAATCAGAATGAGAGTGAACAAAATAAATTTTAACTTCTTCCTCTGCCTACTACAATAATGCATTGTTTTATAGAAAGGTCTCGGACCATTTGTACTGCTTCAATTCCCCATAGGCCCTACAGAAGTGTCAAGGAGGCAAAGAAATTTACAAATAATGTCTCTAAGTCGATAAATTTCCAGCGAGTACTAGTCCGTACAGATGAGATTGCCTTCCTACATTTTTTTGCGCTTCTATGATTAAACGAGAAGAGATTATTCCCCTTAGAGGATTCAGTGTGATTTAATGAACAGAAAAGTGTGCAAATTACAGATTAGCGTTTCGGACAACTACAGAAACTCAATGAATGAGTAGTGATGATGCTTAAGGGCGGGCAGCCACAGAGAGAGCCATTAATCTTTACAAAATGAACCCTAGAGACCGCGGAGATCTGTGCGGTGTTCAGACTAGGTTTGGATTATCTACCTTTGGGCCCAGCATTGTCGCCACTTTCCCCGTAGTTGGCTAACAGTGGAGGCTAGAATGGTTAAACTAACATTGCAGATCTGAAGCCGGCTTTGGTATGGCAATACTGTCCAGAAGCTGAAGAATCCTTTAGTAAGGTGGTTAGGCATACAGATGTACGAAAATTCTTCCAAATACTGATACATGTTGGAGAAGTCTTGTAAATTTATCGTAACTAGTGATTTTTAAAATATTTGTGTGGAATGAATGCAGATCATAAGGGCAAAGTTAATTTACTTGTTCCAATACTGCCCACATTATGAATCTTCAATCAACATTAAATTGTAATAAAAAGGGTGAAAAGTGGTTTTTGAACGGCGAATAATTCCCAAACCTTCCATTTCAATTTTTAATTTAAGGCTGATCATTATCAACATCATCATCAAAAATATGATCCGAATTAAAGTTCGGAAAAAGGATAACTAATTTCTAGGTTATGTGACTGGAATAAAGCTGTAGCGAAATTTTAGACAAGTTATTGTGGACTTTTCATTGAATACGTCTGAAGGTCTGATTAAAAGTGCATTCCGAAACACTAGAGAGAATTGGGAATATTATATGAAAGATAATTATTTGACTTTCTTAGGAGATCTTTTGCCCGCTGACGGGGTGGTGATCCAATCCACTGACCTGAAAATTGATGAGAGTTCCCTCACTGGCGAATCAGATCACGTGAGAAAGAGCACAACGTTGGATCCAACACTGCTCTCGGGTGGGTCTCTTTCCATCATGCTATAATGTCTTTATTTTCTCAATATGGAAATGTATGTCGGTGCCATTCACAAAGCCACCATTGAGACATGGGCATGAAAGTGGTTTCATTAATAACTTAAAGAAACACTAGAAAGTTACCAGCCTAAGTAGCATGGAGGCTGAATCACAGAGGGCTACAAGGACCCAAAAACTAATATAACTAGCAAAAATAAATATCTTTTTTAGGAACAATTTATTCTTTTAGGACTCACAAATGATTTTAAATCTCACCACGGAGATTTCGGTCTTCAAAGGCAAATGCATTTCATCCTCTAATTAAAAGTGCGATCCCACAGTGAGAGCTTCTACAATAGCAATCGCATTCCATTGAAATATTTACCAGAATCAAAAGCACTTAATTTGGATTGCTTTCTGGAGGGATTCTCTCTATTTTCTTCCAGTTTCGTTTTATCCATTAAAGTCATTCTAAAAAAATTCTAACATTTTTGATTAAACATTCGATGCACTGTTTTGGTCCCTTAAGTGCTAGTTTTACTCCATTTGTGGCCATGCTGTCTGACTTCAGATTTGGGTAATTGCTACAGGCCAACTTGAATTCAATGACCACTCTGTAGTTTGTAGAGATCCACAACAAATGCACTCCTTCCACAACAGCTCGGTAAAAACTATCATGCTCTTGCAAGAGGTAAAAGCTCCGAACAAATCGTTTGGTGCTACTAATAATTTTGTTATCCTTGAAGCCCCTGAAAAGAACAGAAGTGTCCAAATGTCTTCTCCATCCAAAAAAACTACTACCATTTGTATTTTTGAAGGTGGGAAGAATGTTGGTGTAATCCCAAGCCCAAAAGTGTGGATCAAGTTAACCATTGTCTACGCATGGGTGCTCATGGTCTATAGAAGGCAAGACCTATTAATAAAACCCTCTAAGGAATAAATAGGTGCACACAAAAATCGGGTATCCGGTTAACATTTACTGCCGCGCACTTTTGGCCTCATATGAAACCCACCTTTCATTGCCTGTCGCGCCTAAAAACTACTCCGACAACGCTAAATAGGCACCTTTCCTAGACCTGAAGGGAAGTGCTTTTACATTTTATCCATTTAAGTACTAGATTTCATGCAGTGATTTGCTTGATTCGCACTTTATTATCACATCGGGATTTGCGGTTTTATGAAATATTGTGGGTGTGGGAAACATAAAGTTCGTTTATAAAGCAGCTGTCTCTTTTCGTCGATCAACAAGACCTTTTTTCTATAACAGTTATTTGAATGATTAAGACCTCGTCTGGACTCTGACAACCAATAATTTTTGTTAGCAACAGGGGGGATTCATTCTTAGACCAGCAGATCATATTTTCTGCAGGAAATTCCACGAGCATCTTCCAAAAGCCTGCCATCGGCGCAAGCAGCTTCTACGTGATTAAATAAACACCATCTTCTCATACCATAAATTTGCTCGTACAATTGTTTTGATGTCAGAATATTAGACACCGGTCTTTAAGCTTCAAAAGAAATCTATTTTATCAAAAGTACATGCGCTATTTCTGAAGTTGCAAATGGGTAAGTGTTGCAAAACGTGTCCATTAATTTCAAGGAACCCACGTAATGGAGGGTTCGGGCCGGATGCTGGTAACCGCGGTGGGAAAAAACTCGCAAGCAGGAATAATCTACTCCCTCCTCAATAATATGCACGGTGATCTTCCAGAAACAACTCCCCAGCTAAATTCTGTCAGCAACACCAAAGGTAAGCCCGTCGCCGTCACTTTGCTGTCAAATTTGCACTCAGTCTTCTGCCTTCTACCTAAATTCTTAATCTCGTAGGGGAAAGTGCATTAGCGCCTGTCAGCTTCTAGCCCAAAAAATTGGGGAGAATAATGGAAATGGACTTCAATTGTTTAACTTAATAAAAATTTCTAAATTGTGGAAGTTTTGTAGTTCGGCTCCATCATCTGGGATTTTGTACAGGTCCGGCTTACAAATTCGTAATGATGCAATATTCATAAAATTTCTTTCAAATAGAGCAACGAAGTTTGATATCGAATGTGTAGTTCCTCAGTATACGGTGAATTTGCTTCCTCTCTTATTAACTGATATTTATACATCGCGGCAACGCAGTTAGAAACATCGTGGAAATTCATCCGATTCCTATATACCTCCCTTCTTATAGGCAGATATCATGATAGTGAAGTAACGTTTCTTTAAATGTTCAACGTGCCTCCTTCTTTCAGCTTCGAATTATACACATTTTGAGGGCATTACTCAATCAAATTGAGAAAAGGTTTAATTATTGCTACTAGGAAGTGCTATAACCTAACCTAGCCTAACCTAGACATCGGTAAGAAACACTATTAAAAGTCGAGGCGTATTATGCAGATTTTATGGTACATAGGTACAAAATAGCTGACTTGCAGTTCATTTAATCTCTAGGATATTATCGTTGAATTTGAATGGGCTAAAGATATACCAGTTTTTTGGCTAGATTAATCCATCCTAGGCACTTTAATCACTACTGCTTACTTAAACACACTTTAGTCAGATATAAAAAAATTAAAACAAGTTAAGCTTAATTAGTTTGACCCACTTTTACAGATAGATATTCAAACACTGTTTCATGCTCTTTTATCCTTTCAGGCACTTTGGATACAATAGTAGAGAAGAGCGCAGAGGACGCTTCAAAAGGTAAAATTTATCTTTTGCTCTCTAACAGGGGTAACCGTTTCTTCGCAGGATATGAAGAATGTTTGCCTACAACAGTAGAGATTACGAAGCCTAAGGAGAACAAGTCCAAACTACGGACTCGTGAGATGTCCGTCCTACAGTTGAAGTTGACCAAACTCGCCATTCAAATAGGCTACGTTGGTGGGATGACATCATTTCCGGGTTATTTTTTTTTTCATTCTCTCTTTAGGCACAGTTTTGGCGGTGGCTACAGTAATGATTTTAATAATCAAATTCTGCATAATCGAGTTTGGCCACAAGAAAGAAGCCTGGAATACGGGCAGACATCTGAAGCATTTCATCCACTTCTTCATAATCGGCGTCACGATTCTTGTGGTTGCTGTGCCTGAAGGTCTTCCATTGGCAGTTACTCTCTCTCTCGCCTATTCGGTCAAGAAAATGATGAAAGTATGTAACCAGTGGAACTAAGGTTTACTTTAAGTTATTGCTTCATTGAATGCTCTTATCACGAGGTCATTAACGAGACCTTGGTGTAATAGCTGAAGGAGTCCAATTAGGCTAATCAAGTGGGCTTCATCGTAGGATGCTGCGATCCAATCAGGGGAACCACTATGTGGAATTTTACCCAGAGGCTGACCCTCCCATGCACATAGTCTGCATAACATCATGATTTTTTCTACCTGCTAGGAAAGGGAGCATTTTTTTTGCTGGCATATGCATGGGTAAATCAATTGTGCCCTGATTTTATCATGGAGGATGAGGAAGAAGATTTTTTTCCGGTATTGTAGAAAACAACCTAATCTTGCTTGAAGTATCTTAGTGCCAGAACGAAAGAACAAAAGTTTACCTTTCTAGATGGTTTTATATGTGCGTACTCGTTATCTTTAAATCGGTTGAATATTTCAAATTTGTATAATGCAAATTCTTCACTCAGGTATATTCACAAACTTTGAAATGAGAAGTGAAATATGGTGTTATGAACACTTACTTAGAACATTAAGGCTTTACCAATTTGAAAAACAGAACTTGTGGTCACATTTTCTTCGAGTTGTTTCAATCAGAAACAACTTTGAAAAATCTATTCGATACAGTGACAAACTAGAATGATTTCTATGCAGAAATTAGAGGTGCTGTATTACTAATTTCAAGCGGTACCGTAAAGAGTTACACTTTTATGTGGTTTACTCGCAGTCTAAATTTGCACATATTGGGGCTATTTTTGAGAAAAAAATAAAGGAATTGGGATTATATACTATGTAATTTTGGATGTTTTTTACAAATACTCTCACCAAGACTAACTTGTGCGATGGAATTTGCGGACTGAGTTTAAAAATTTATTGTCTAGGACTTTCTCCAAGACAAACTCATTACTGTTGGAATGAAACAGAGTAAGAATTTCCGACTTTGATACGTCTTCTGCCTTGCAAGTTTCACCTAAACTAAAAAGCTGGGTCTTTTTCTAAACTCTGAATTATTGATATACCAAAGATAGTTAGGTAAATTATATAACGTAGGAGATTCCCTTACCTAAAGACCCAGTAAAGAAAATATGACCATCATACATTAACCAGTATTTACTCCTAGTTTTCAGCCATCCCCATTTCCTGACTCTGACCGTGCATTTCGAGCCAAAGTCACGACGATCACTCCATCATCTAGGACATTTTGTAGATAGGTTGGACACTGATTTCTTTCTTATATCGCCCCCATAACAGAGAAAATGGGTAAAACATTTGTTTTCTCAGTACAACGGAAGGTGATGCCTAATGTGCCAAAATTGTAAGGCTAAATTGTCAAAAAACACATTCACAGTGTTTGTAAGACTCGTTTATAGTTCAACGATAGATATGGGAGTGAACGCACATCTACCTGGAGGCTTTTAACTGATTATTTGGAAAGATCCCAATGTACCCTATGTAAGATAGCGAGGAAGGTAAAACAGTACTTGTGGTACAATGTAACATCATTTTCATTTTTCCTATGAAAAAGTTTGACGCACAAAACTATCAAGTCAGCTGCACCCAACCTTCTCACACCCATTGTATCCCATGATGGATCATAAGGCCACAGCTGGTTAGTAAGGAGAGTGAAGGAGTATCAAGACCTTTTAAGAATCTAAAAAGATATCTCTCAACCTGTAAATGCAATGCTTATTTTACACACACTAAGTTTAGCTTATCTGTTTTTATTAATGCACTTTTCGACCATTGCAATGCTTTGATCCACGAAGCTGAGAGAAAAGAGCTTTTCCTCCAGTTCCCCTTATCATCCCCCGAAGGTTTTTCAGAAGGGTTTTCTTTTATAAGCTGACGATTGTAAACAACTTTCTGTGCAAATAAGTTTATACGGTGGATGGTTTTACTTAAGTAAACTCTGCAGAAGGGTAGACAATTTCAGTTATTCAAACATATTTTGCATTTAACAACAAGGTATACTGTCATATCATTATAAATTGGTAAACATCAAAAGACAGGAGCCAGTTTCTCATTGTTTATTTATTTTGCTCTCAAAATGCATTCGTTAAAGCCGAACAGGTTTTCTTGGACCTTATTTTCTTGATCTTATCTGCCACGATGGAGTGGGTAGTGATTCCGCAATACAATGATTTAATAATGAGCAGTTACATAATTCTCGGAGATTTAATTCTATATCTCGTTTACTTTGATTACCTAATGAAAACAAATTAGGTGTTTCCTAGAGAACAACTACAAGCATTGTTTTAAACTGTAAAGATGTAAATACTTTTCAATGCTAAACTATAAGAAATGAGCCTCACCTTCCCACTTATTCTTGCTTCAATCGGTGAATTTTTCGAAACTTTGAGAAAATGCGGAATTTATGGAAGTATTATGCATTAAGAATGGCCAAAATACTTATATCTGATTTTCCAGTAGGATTTCAGCTCTGTGTCTGTGGAGGATTAAGGGGATTGGCACATTTTTTGATGAGATAAGCTTTAGTCTTAAAGAAATAGTGACTTTTTCACAAAAAAAATATTAAAAGAGGTAATAGAAAATTCTTGCAGAAGCAAATTTTTTGTAATTTTAGGTGTTGAAAATAGGACTTACCATACTAGTTGCTTTCCGGATGCTCAGCAGAATTCTAATTATCAAGTTTATAGAAAACTGACTCCTTTTTAAGATGTAAGAGTAAAGCGAAAATTCGTAACAATTAGTACAAAATGGTGCCGTACAATCTCGCTGAGTTTTTGAGGGACAAAGAAATGAGCAAAAGGTTGCACTAGTGTTCTCTGATAGAATTAATCAAATCAGTGTATGGTGATTTATTTATGTACAGAAAAGCAAACTAATGTGTTAAGGGTGACATTTTCAAAAGAGTACATTATTTCAAAAGCTAAGGTAAAGAAAGTACCTCTTTGAAGGATAAAGAGATTCCGAATTTTCTTACCCATTTTATTTTGACAATTTCCTTTTTTAAAGATGTCTGCCCATTTAATGTGGCTCCTGAATCCTTACCGAAGACGAAGGAAGTCATAATACTAAGGCAAAATATGTATTGCCGACTTACAGAAGGGCTGAGGAGTTACTACTGGCGTGTCCCGGAGATCGTGCAGCCCAGCAGAAGTACAACCAAAAAGATTTAAATGCTCGCTAAAGCAAAACGAGGAGGCAAAATTGATCAAAGTATAGCACTAGTTTTGACTATTAGCGGGAAATAATACTGAGTTCTACTTCAAAATCAAGATAGCTTCATACTAAAATGACTGAAAGAGTTCATCAATAATGTTTGTTAAGCTCCTGCTGTTTAAAGGCGTTTGTGCTCACAGCGAATGTTACTTCCTATCCAAATACAGCAGAAGCAATGTAGCAAATAGGAAAGTTTTGATCGTATAAAGCAAATCGCCATTTGTCCTTCTACAAATTTTTCGATGCCGAGTCTAACAATGCCAAAAGCTTATGAAATTCGCTAAATTCTTAAATACTGTTGAACATGATGTTTTCAACAAGGGTTATTAGTTTTACGGTATCACGGTACTAATAATTAATGAAATAATTAAGATTTTTCCGTCCTACTGCAGGGACGATCCCTTCATAATCATTGTCCCTCCGTTGTCATTTTGTGTAATATAACCTTATCGGCTGCAAATTCGAGTATGATAAAATTATCAACGCATAGAGGAAATATATTTTAAGCAAAGACATTTTGTCCTTTATCCCAGGATAATAATCTGGTTCGTCATTTGGATGCCTGTGAGACAATGGGGAACGCGACAGCCATATGTTCAGACAAGACGGGAACCCTAACCACCAATCGCATGACGGTCATAGAAGCCCATTTTGTGGATCGGATTATCTCACTGCAAG
>CABFON010000131.1:0-15293 GCA_900683695.1 Echinococcus oligarthrus
GAAGAGGAGGGTGATGTCAGTTGCTTGGTAGATGCTCAAAGCGGTGCACTGAATTTTCTGCTGTAGCAGTGTGTTCACCAGGATTAAACCCACCAGAGTTCCAGCAGTCAGAAGAAGACCGACAAAGAGGCCTTTGTTTGATCGGTGACACTCAGTTGGCTTTTCGCTGTATAACAAGGAAAGAGGATGGGCTAATGACTTGCAATGTATTTGGAGGTTCACTTGGCCAAACTTTAAACTTAAGGCAAAATGTTGCCTTCATTTTAAATGCCAGGCAAGAAAAAAAAGCGTTAGACTGCAGTTCTGTTTTGTTTTACTGATTTCATCTGCACAAAATTTAGTTAGAGTACCAACTATACTGAGCACCGTGATGAATGGGAAAGGCAGGACTTTAGCAGATACCTTTAAAGACACGTAGTACCTTTGTGTTTGAGTAAGCAGCATTACTGCAGCTAATATCGCAATACAGGTTGTATCAGCTAAGCTAATCTTTTTAATTCCCACACCGTAATTCTAACCACGAACAAAAATGCAGTAAGAATAGCAAATAAATGTTTTGCGAAATCTGCAGCTTTTTGAGCAAAGAAACCTCTAAAATTTAGCAAATGGTTGCATCTTACTAAGCGAAAGTAAAATGCATTAGAAAATGTTTGAATGCCATGCCCTTCTGTAAGACAAATGCTTGCCTCGCTGACAATTTTTGGAACTTATAGACAGTTTATTGTTTACTTAAGAACAATTGCAATTACAGTGAAAAATCTGACTGCATTTTTTCCATATTTAAAGGACAATGACTTACAATGCTGAAATTTGACGTGCAGATATTAATGTTAAGTTTAGAAGCCATCCAGCTATTGCTAATGTGGCTGAAGCGTAAATGCAACTTCTAACAGTGCCTGTATGAACACCAAATCACCATTAGTAGTGACTAAACCCTTGCCTCTTCCCACCTTTACATTATAAATAGTAGACAAAAATAGTCTTTTTTTAACTTTAGTTTTTTCAAATTTCCTCTTTATCTAAAGCCTGTTCGATGTTGGTGCCAAGAAAATTTGATCAAAGTTTGACAGACCCGTGGCCGATAAGGCTGAAGATTATATCCTCTTTTCAAATCAATAATCAAATCCTTTCAAGCATAGGTTTTGTGGCATGAGGTCTTGCGATATTCTTCGGCCATATGAATAGACCGGTCAGCTCTGGCTACTGTAGTTCTACCACAATCGCTTGTGCTGTTTAATGAATACACGTAAAGCGTGCACAGTTCTTTGAAGATAAAACGTGAGGTAGTGTGTAACATTTGAGGGTAGCTAGTCAAAATGAACATGGTTGCATAAGAGTTTGCCGTATGGTAATCAAAGTATATTTGTCGCAGTCTCACCGATTCTTTGACCCGTTCGCTGCAGAAACCTGTGGTGCCTCTTCAATGTCTTCCGTTGCCAAAGTGCTTGTATTACCAATGCGTTGAATTATCTTGCAGAAAATGGCGCACGCAATGAGACTGTACTCCGCACTGCAAGGAATCAGGAATTCAACGAATTCCGCTATGGCTGTTTGAGGCCTTCCTAAAAAGGATAAATTTGAAAGATGTTATCAAACTTGGTAACTAGATTTTTGAGAAAGTCAACCATCTGACTTTGGAAGTGTTGAGGTTCCAAAACTGTACTACCAAAGTGATCAAATTGGGATATGCTTAAAAAAAATCTTTTCATGTGAAGGGGATTTTTATTGTGTCAAGTGTACTTCCTTTTGATGCACCTTTAGAAAGCTTGGGGGCGTAAACTAATATTGCTTCACAAATCTTCATCGAACTTAATCGCTGTAGCACATTGTGGTGTGGAGTAGAAAATTGAAATTTTAAGACATCCTTTGATCACAAGCGAAATTTCGCACTACAATGGCCTAGGAATAACAACGACTTTCTAACGTTGTTGTCCAAGCCTTAATTTTGCTTTGAATCCAGTAAAATGTAACGGAGTTCCTAACCTGCAATATATATATATATATATATTCTAAGATCCAAGTAAAAATGACACTGTCGAAAAATCAATTACACCAGATTTAAAATTGCAAAATTTTTTATCAGTGGGCGTGGTAACGACACAAATTTGCTTCCTCACCAACGGTTCCACTGGTTGCATACACCTCAAATAAGTAATTTGGGTGGTGTAGTCTTGCAGCTTTCAAAATGTTTTAATGGCATTGATAGACTGTCATCGCGGTAAGCACATGGACTTGTAATAGAAGCCACATGTAGTTCACTTTACCATATGTATTTGTAACAAATAAATACATTGAACCAAAACTGTTGTTTGTTGCATTTTTTGCGCTGATATGACTTGTTTCCTATGGTTATTTCAACCTACAATGATACAAGCACTACCTATCGTCAAAAATCCCTTTAAACGTAAGCAGTTAAAGTGACTTTAGTGGATTTAAAATTGGTTTACATACTGCTTACTCAGAAATCACATTGTTCAGCAATGGGTGTAATTAGTTTAAAATGAAGTATCATGTTCTTCTCTTTATTTGCACACCAAGTAATGATTAAATTACATATCACGACTTTTAAAGGACATTTTGATGTGGGAAATTATGCATGTTATCTCTTTTCACCTTTGTGATTGGAGAGCAATGTAGCATTTGATTTTGACTTTTGCAGTGTCCTCGAAGACATGGAAACACCATCATCCGCCGATTTAGCCATCACTTCATGCATAATGGTGCATGACCACTGCCCCAAATTGACCAGTCATGTGATGGAGGATGAAGCGAATGACAACCTTCTGCACATTAAATATCACCTAAAAGTAAACAATCAAACAAGTCACAAAGTCCAGTTAATTCAACAACCTAGAGAGTAGCCGTAAGTATGATACTAATGAGGAATCTTTAGTTGAGGTCATTATGTACAGTCACTATTTCAAAAGGCTGCGAATGCAATTCTTGGATCAAAGATGGTTTGAAATATGGTTTAAAGCTGGTTTAGCAGTTTTTTAGCAAAATTTGACAATTTATAAAGAAAACCGACAGATGGAAGATTCTGAATATTATGATTTTAAACTCTTACATTAAATAGCAAAATATGGATTACACTTTGGTCACACTTTCCAAATACCTTCCCAAAACATCAACTGCGGATTGACAGAAAATATACTCAGTAGTCTGATAATAAAACACAACAATTGGCAATCAAATTTGTTTTATCCAAACTTAGTTTTTCAGGCTTCTTTTACGACTTCATTTTAAACAAAACAAATTGTTGTCCAGTAGGCATCGCATATGCATTTGAATGGGACAAAACTATCTTGTATTTTTATGGAATGCCTATTGATTAGTCCCAGGAAATGTAGTAGGAGATTTTGTAGAGTAATCACTGCATTTAACACACAAGTAATTAAAAGGCATTTAAAACAATAGCGGAAGAACTAACCCGATGATATTTAAAAAGAAAGTAAGTTTGAATGAATATATAGGCGGAATGGATCACGTTGAGTGGAACCCAGAGATCGCTGTGGTAGTCAATTGGCACACCGATTTCATTGAACCAATCAGCAATTTGAGGACCGTTCCTGATTATCACTCCGAAACCAAAAACTGGAAGCATAATAAAGTAGATGCTTTTGAAACCCATATTAAACTATCCAGCGTATTTGACCTGATGCAATTTCAAATGCACTCTTACCGCGATTGAATTCGGAGCTTTGTGAAGGCATTTAGCATTTATTTACGTTGAATAACCGCACCAGATATGCCTTTTATATAACCTATCCACATACTTAAAGCAAAGTCCATTACCAGTGGTTAAATTCAGTGCTACTTTGTGCAGAAGTCCTGCTATCTAGATGAGAACCAGTGATTCTCAAATTCGTAGCCGTTTTGGTTAAAGACGCAATGTCTTTTTTATGTGCTTCTTAGTGATGCGTACAGCTGTGCCGTCTAAGCAGAGTAGTAAAATAAGTGACTTTGTACTATTGTGTCCTCTTAGTGGGCATAAAACATGGATCAAGAAAGTCTCTGCTGTCAAGGCTAATTGAAGTTTAAAGCTGACTTGCCTATTCCAGCACTAAACAAATCATTGCTAAGTTGTTATCCCAACATGGAATACAATCATCTATGCTTGATTAATTCACCCATACAAATGAAATGTCCAATCTTTTTAAAAAAGGACAGTAAGTTCTTCCACCCTGAGAAGTAAGTGCTTTTGCTAATCTAAATACAACGTTATGTTTATTTGTAGATTTCCACAATTCTTATTCATTACTGCCTTGAAAAAATAATCGTTGCCAAGAACCAGCCACCTTGAGTGGTGTAATTAAATGAAAAGGATTTGTGTTTTGTTAAAGCTTGATTGAGTCAACTCCATTCACAAAATTGGGTCTGAAAGCAAACCAATTAACAAAATAGGTGGAGCAAATGCCTGAATAAGCATTTCTGGCTAATAATGCAGGCAGTTTAAATCATTCATCACTTAACAAATTATGATTTTTAAACAGGCACTTCAGTCAGTTTTTAAAACGACGTAAACTATTTGAAAAATAGCCGAGAAGGGAAATTCAAATTACAATGTGTCATCTTACTTCAAAACACCTACTGTGCTGTTTGTATTTCAGAGACGAAAAAGCATTGGCAATTGGCAGGGAGAAAGAGATAACGCCTTCCAAAATAGCGAATAGAAGTAGAATGGTGAAAAGAATTGAGGTTCTATGAAAAAAAGCAAATTTTTTTGCTCATGACCACAGATTCTTATGCTGGTAACTAATGGCAGGCATTTAGGTAAATAAGACGCTAATTAAAGACAACTACGGGAACTATGCTATCAGCAACATTTGGATTCACAAATTCCAAATACTTATTGCAGAACACATGGGTTATCTTACGGTATCGAGTATTACAAAGGTTTTAGGACAATGTGGATAAACAATCAAGCAGAGTGAAAATTTAAATGAGAAAAGATTAGAAACTGCGGCAATAAAGGTAAAGAGTGGTTTTAAATCACGCGAAATTTGTCTATGTGTATTTATTATAGGGTTTGCTTCAAAAACTAGTGGTTTTAACATACGAGTGGGTTATTCCTTACACCTTCCCGCGGAGGCTACAACCAGTGAAGCGTGATACCTCACTACTGTTTGCACTTTTGACTAATAATGTAAATCATAATCTGTACCATTATCCAAATATTACTTGGCTTCAAATATTATAGGAGAGAGTTGGCTTGCCTTTTATCCATAATCGCAAAATTCGTGAGGGCAACGCACCGGCGACTAAAAAATAATAAATTCTCAGTTTGATCATATTTCCGGTATCTTTTTTCATTAAGCCACTTTTCCTGATGCTGATTGGCTAGAATTTCAAAATGCTAGAAATTAGTAGGCCGTCTACTTTTATTAAGTGGTTTCTTCTCAAGCTTTCATTTTTATGGAAATTATGAAGAAGCGCCTAAAGCAAATTGCAGAGTCGTATAGTTTTTTGATAATTCTTGAGTTTTTAGTTATGATCTCATGAAAACATCTTTGACCAGCGTACCAGTAAGTAAATGGTCCCGCTGAAATTGCAACGCACTTATTGGTTACAGATCTGAATACATAAATAAAATTGGACAACCAACTGCAAAGTACGTGTTAGGATGAATTTATTTAAACTTAGACCTAACAATTAAGTTGCAACTCATCAAATTCTACCTACATAATAAATCATATATAATTGCTAAATTAACAATTAGTAGCTTTAGTAAGCGAGTAAGCGCTATAAATCGAAACAAAATATGAGTTGACATTTACAGAAGTATCTATGTAAACCAAGTCAACCGCACACTGTTTTATGATAAGTTTAAAGAATATTTAATCACTCTGTAATGTGTATTCACCAGATTAAATCAATGCCACCTATTAAGGCACTTTTATTTAATGTATGCAGGTGGAAATATCTGTGTTCGCAAAGTAAATAAACCCTAAAATATACTGGAATCAATGTTTGTAGGTGATTTGTTTCCTGTAAAGTCAAAGCGACATAACAGTCGGTTTTATAAAAGTACTGATTTGTTAATGTTTCCTTATTATTTGGTTTTGAATACAAATGTATACCATTCCTATATTATTTTATAGGTACCAATTTGCCAGTGTAAAATCATCCCGTAGGGGAAGAGGCTTTCCATAGTCATTTCGACCGTTTGTTTCCATCGGCATCGACGAATGGTTTACAAGGTTGTATGACTCGATTTGCCTACCTGCTGATGCTTTTTAACTAATCTTAAAACAAATCCAGTACAAAAAGCTCTTAATTGAGCAGAACGATGCAACAGCTTTGACCAATCACTAGATACCTAGCTAGCAAACCCTTTTAACCTGATCCTACTCTCATGGTCAATATTGGCTCAATGGAATGACTTGGCACTTTAAAAACCGCACAGATGAGTGTATACCTCTTCAGTTTACCCCTTATTTCTGTATTTCAAATTTGACAAATGACTACGTTTGGACCATATTAGTTTACGTTTCAGCCTGTTTTAAAGCTAAATGGCTTAATTTTACTAATTTTACTGACATTGCAGCCTCAACCACTCATAAGCGAATTCAGTCAAGTACGTATTACCATGGATCCAACTCGAAAAAAGTTAAAACAAAATATTTACTAGTCGTAAATAAGAGGAAATCTACGAAAATGCATCAACCGCTTTTCAGTCATAAGTTTTCCATATTGAGGGAAAGTGTGAAAGCGAGATGAGAATTCACTTCGAAGAAAATTATGTAGGACCACATGTAGGCTGCTGTAAACTTTGACTAACACATCGAGGCTGACTAAGCTTTAAAACTGACCATTCAGCTTAGGCCTGACATTCGTACAAGTATCGGGCAATAGTTGTTTAATGCAGGATATGCCGAATGAGGAGAATTGTATGTATCTCCTAGGGAAAATGATTGCTTTGTACATTGGCAGAAGGATTACTGGTGGGATAGAGGGATTGAGTGTATTTTACTGGCAATCAAATGTAAAGGAATTTTGTGTTCTACAGCATTGAAGACAATGAGACTTCTTGTCATTGTGTAGCAAGACATGAAAAATGCTCAGAATTAGTTTGTCATTTATGTCCTTAAAAAGTGTAATTTGATGTGCTAGTGGAAGAAACATGAGTGTTAAGTAACAAACACAATGAATTTTAACACTCGTGTGTGCAATTTAATAAATAATTCCATCTAATTTGCATTCAAATTTGCGTTGTAATTAGCAGCACATTGAGAGACCTCGCGATTTACAATCACTTGGAAGGTAGGTGTAGAAATGTCACAATGAATTCTCTCCAAAAATGCACGACAACTATTTCCATGATCTACGTATTCTGCACAGGAAAGTCAACACGATGACAAATAGGCGCAGACTTTTATTTCCCACATAGATTTTACGGAGTTTACAACATTATCTTTGAACCCTTCTCTAATCGAACGATTTGAAAATCTACACACCGATATGCGATTAGCTGCTTACCATCAGAATATTTCTGTCACCCAAAATTAGCAGCAATGATCTTATATTTGTAAGTGAAGGTCTCTAGTATGGAAGAGCTCATTCCATAGATTAAGGGGCGATTTCTGTAGTGCATGTGCTCAACGCGTGCGCTACGATGAAATTGTACAGGCGGCCAACGCTTTTGTGGGAGGCAGAATGTATCTATTCATGTAAATCGACAACTGTGGTAGATCAGAGCTTTAGATCCTCATAGGGTGGTGCAGAGAAATCGAAACAAATGTAAAAGCAGTACGAGATTGCAGAGGTCAGTATTGCCCGATCAACTCCACGGCGATGCAAACCGTGCCATATTAATGAACTTATACTGGAATTTTCACCTCGTCTATCGTAGCAACAATACACATTAGTGGCAAATGTGTTAATGGGACTAAACAACGAGGAAAATTTCACTTATTTTACACTTTACTAGCTTTAACTTTTACTGAGATAATTGCATTCCTCTAACTATACTATGTTTGGTCGAAAAATACAAGGGAGTTTGCGGACTCCCTTTCCAGAAACAGGCACAGATATTAACCATACTATTTACTTGTTCAATTGCAGCGATCCAGCAAAGTAACAGTTTTATGCACAGCACAGAACTTATTGTGAATTTCTGTGGTAAAATTGCGCTCTCCATCCTCATGATTTATTTCTAGTTGCTCACATTGGCCTTTCAATTTTAAGGCATTTTGGTAAGCTATTAACAGAGGTGTATTTCGACTATTTTGATAAAAATTCTGAACTAAAATTAAAAATTTTAAATAAACTACCAGCCTTTGTAGTACTTTACCCTACACAGAGTTATTTTCATGCAATTTGATTCATATTTATTTGTTCTCTCTAAAATTGCATTCCAGTTGATGAAACTCGAAAAGTAATTTTCTGTCAGAAATTTCATTTTCTAAGAGTTGATTTTGTTTTATTTAGTGGCGTGCCTATTAGATAGCCACAAATTTTTATGTAATTGCGCATGTACTCTGCATGCAATTGTTATTAAAGCCTTAATGTATCCTAATGGCCTCTGACAATAAAATAAGCAATTAATTTAATGTACAGACTCGTAATAAATGCTCCAGACACTGTATTATGTGTAGTTATCAAATGCAAGTCATAAGTTTGCACCGTTTGAAAAATTCCTTACTGTTTTTAATGCTTTGTTGCAAATTGCATTTTTGTATTAATGTATCAATTGTTAGTAAAACTCATGGTTAAAATCCTTATTGTATGTTATGTGACATGATTCCCTCTCGAAGGGTTAATAAAACAGTTTTATTACTAGTTTTAACTAAAAGCATACCAGCATTAACGCGCTTGGATGAATGTTCCTACTAAATAAATGCAAAAATTCTGTAGAATTTTTGCCATAGTGTATATTCCTACCAAAAAAATCAAAAGATGTTTTAGGCTTTTCTCCACTCTAGCTATTTCGCTTTCAGCGACAAGTTTTAAAATGCGTAAATATGAAACAGCTTATGCAAAAAATAAAAGGAACTTGCTACATTACGGTGGTTTTTTGATGCATTGATTGTTATCAAATTAGCCAAAAATAACTAAATATGAATATGCTCGAGGTAGAGATGAGGAAAAAGAATCCGCGACCCACTCCTAAAAATTACTATGGAGATGACGAATGCGTTTTCGAAAAATTTTCATGATCTTGTGCCTGTGAAAATACTTGTCCCTCAGTAGAGTGGAGAGTGGGGTTAACTTCGCCTAGCCAAGGGAAACAGATAACAGTAATTTCTTACCTAAAAGAAGAAATGAAGTTGATGCGGAAGAAAGGGAAGGAATGGGAGGAAATGCAAGAAAATAAAATGATACCACTCTCTGATGCCTGCGCACAAAGTGTGAGTTAATTCAGAACACTTCGACTATGTGGCACCACTTTCTTAATTTCCTTATTTTTTCCATTCTTTTACCTATTAATTAATTGATTCATTTATTTATTCATTCCTCCACCTCTCTACCCACGCAACCGCTGCAAACGTGAAATGGGAGAATAGTTGGAATAAAGAGTGAATATGAAGCCATCACACAGACCTCTCTTATCACGCCCGGTTGAAAAATCTACCATCTGAGACAATGGTTGAGATTACGCGCACTAATAAAAAGGGGAGAAGAAAAAGAGCAAAATAGGAAATTAAGAAGGAAACAAAGAGAAGAGACGTCATTTCCTATCCTTATTTCCTGTAGATTCCATATTTTCCTATGCTTTAGCCTATTGACGTGCTCTGGACGAAGAAGGGAGAGGTGATGCTGAATAAGAAGGAGACCATCTACAATGGTAAACCAGAGTGGAACGCAGGTGTTGGGAACAAACTAAATTGTGGGAAGAATGTCTCTCAAGTGTCGCTTGAGACGTGTCGCGTGGTCTGTAGTGGTGGCGTGTCAGTTGTCCAAAGCGAAGTCATTTATTTTACTGTGAGATCTGTCTCCAAAATGTATTTTCTCCCGTATCCCTCCATCTTGACTGAGTATCTCTCCTCACAATGCGTCTACTTAATAAATTGTTCAAGCTTTTAGTCTACGCTGCTACAATTTCAATTTTGATTTTGGTTTTGGCATGGGTTTGACTTTTTGAGTACCTTACATTATTCGGTTTCAGCTGTAGCAATGCCTATGGCCATGTTCATAACTAGCACTATACCTACAGCTACAGCTTCGATAAGTCAAGGAGAAATCGCCTTCTATATTGCCACGCCCCACCGATACCTCCATTGTATCAATCAAATGGATTGAAGGCATTAGTCATGCGTGTTTTTACAGTGATTGCATCCACTTTCACTTCCTGCTCAGCGTGGATCAGGAATTCATAAACTCGCGGAAAGACTGTTTGGAACTGAGGGAAAACTGTTACCTAGAGTAACTTGTAGGCCCGATTTGTCGAAATTCGTGCGCTATTTATTGCTAGTGGTGTTGAAACTCTCGCCTTGTAGAGCCATCAAAAAATCCCTTCCGACAAGAAATACGTCATCAAAATCCCATTTCGGTTGCTGCGTTCATCGAATTATTTAAAGTGATAGGAGTGTTAATAGGCTGCTATCTCAACAAATTAGGCTCGACAGGTTAACTGTCCATGGAGATTGCCATAATTAATCAGCCTTGGGTCGCACAATCCACGTGCAGATTCGCCCTGTGAGCAAATATGTCGGAAGCACAGGATAGCTGCTCTCGGCATACAAACAAGGTTCTTTTTCTAGTAGAATTCTCAAAACATCTTACTAACTTCATAGAGTTGAAATTGAAGATGCAGTTGCCATCAGGAAATTTGGTGTTAGCCAACTTCTGCTGGGCCTCTAAGGATAAAGCCATCATAAGTGTAATGTGACCTAACATGAATAACCGCGCAGTGTCCGCCTTCACAGATGATCTTCTGGCAAAAAGCAACACAAAGGATTGTGGATAAGGCAGTCTGCGTTTTAGATTTAGCCAATTCTGGTGTTAACCCTTTCAATTGGTGAGGAAAGTGTCAAATGAATGAGTGAAAGTACTCGTGCGACAGTGACTATGGTTTCGCAAGAAAAAAAAATAAGTACTAAAAACACAAGATGCATGGTATCAATGAAGTAACTTCAGTTACAATGTGGGTAAAATTTGTCAATGCCTCATGCATGGCATTGTTGTCAATCCTGCACCACCTGACTCTTTCTGTCCACGTACATGTGCAGCACTAACATTGGCCAGGTAAAAAATTGACCTCGTCCAATCTGAACCGCAAGTTCTGTGTGAGCAATCTATTAGCCAAAAGGTCAGCCTGGAATTGAGCGCACATTCAATCCACCCACTGGGCGCGATCCTGCAGAGATTTCTTATTTATGATTTTTCCTCTTCCAAATTGATGCATCTGTATCAATTAAATCGAATTAAAAAACAAATTTTTTTATTTATCCCCACAAATCCAAATGATACTCTATCATCTCTTGAAGGACACAGGGATGCTTATTGCTGGCCTCCAGTTCAGCCAATACACTAACACAGGCTATCGCTACAGATTACAATAACTTACTCAAATAATGTAAGTAGTATAGTAAGTACCCACTAGAACACTTTTAGAATAACCCCTGTTTGTTTGGCGATTTGACGCCAATACTCCACCTCACCAGTTTCGCTTTTTCCGTGTACTGCCTTAAAAATGGATAGTTCGGTTTTTAATGGTAGTACTGCTTTCTATTTTCCGAAAAAGGGATTCTTCGAAGAACTAAAAGAAACAACCTGTTATCCAAAAGCAGATTAGACCTTAACAATTTTCTAACTGTTAAAGTTTGAATAAAAATCATAGTTAATCAATGATTTATTGTAAATCGTGCTAGTTTAATGTAAGACGGATCTCGAGAATCCTTTGGAATCACTGCAGAAAATGCATTAAAATACCAGTTAGCTCCTTCTCATCTTTCTGGCAAAGAGAGCTTTCAACAGTTAGTACACTTTGATGCGCTAGCGGTCTCTGTGTGCCATTTATTCACAAATATACAAACATACAAATCATGCCACATTGTTAATCACATCTAAAACACCTGCATTATTCCCACTACCATTCACTAAAAAAACCCAGTTGCGATAGAAGCTGTCCAGTTTTCGTCCTTTTTAAAGCATACAATTTGAATCTTTTGTGTGGTAAATGGCATAGAATTTGCATCATATGAAACTAACTTGAGGTGGCCATTTCGACCTACTCAACCAGTATTGGACATGGCCAGCGAAATTTACTCAAATAGACATGTAAAAAGCTGCTGAGTGAGACAGAACTGTTGCACGTGAACATCCCAGCTAGGCTAGGTCTAACCTTCCCTCATTTTGCTCTGTAAGCAAAAGCCTTACTTAAAGACTGTTAGCTGTAACGACGAGATTGTAGTGGAGCTATACCCACTAGATGCAATAGTCATGGAGAGACGTTGAGCACAGCATCTCCGAGAGTGGGATTCTGAAGAAAATGAGGTGGAATTGTTGAATTGCTAGCTTGCGATTTCAGTTGGACTAGGTCTATATTCACCTGGCCAGTGTTAAAACGCTGCACATGTAAGTGGACAGAGTCAGGTGGTGTGGGATTGACAACAATGTCGTTCATTGGACATTTACAAAATTCACCCGCATTGTAACTGACGTTACTTCAATGATGTTATGCAGCACAAATCTTTAAGTGTCACGTTCTCCTTACTTTTTCAGTAATTTTTTTCTTACGTAACCGTAGTCACTGTCGCATGGGTACTTCCACTCATTCACTTGACGTTTAACTTAGCGCTTGAAAGGATTAACACCAGAATAAGCTAAATTTAAAACTCAGACTGCCTGATTCTCAATCCTACGTGTTGCCTTCTTTAGAAGATCATCTTTAAAGGCGGACTTTACGTGCCTATTCGTGTTAAGTCACAATACACTTATGATGGATTCATACTCAGAGGCTAGCCAAGCACCAACACTCCTGGTGGCAACCGCATCGTCAATTCCAACTTTATGAAGGTGGTAAGATGTTTTGGGAATTTTACAAGAAAGAGAACCCTGTTCTTATGCCGACAGCTGCTATGCTAAGCTTCAGGCATATTTGTTTACAAAATGTGTATTTGGATTGTACAATCCAAGGCTAGTATATTACGGTATGCCCATTGAAAGTCGGCTGTCCCGAATGAAATAGTTAGATAGATAATCACCAGAAATTCCTACCGCCTCTGCTATATTTTAGTTAATGCACAACTTTTTGAAAATTGTAAGTAGCTTCCATGGCGATGGGTTTTGGCTAATACGAATGTATAGCCACAAATATAGCGGCCGTACAATTCCACACATAAAATGAAAACAGAAAAACAAGAGTTGTGGGAGATTTGTGATTTGGCGTGAAAAGTAGAGTGGATTATTTGACCTTTTTGTTCACACCCTAGTGTAGTTGAGTAAGTTGCTAAGAAAAAACTTTAGAATTTCCTTGCTGCCAATTATGGAATTGGCACTTCTTACTCTGCATTGCCTGCATATGGCTCAGCTGTGATTCCTGTCGCTCGAATGATCCACTACGCTAATTAAAGTCAAAGGTATTCACACCTACAAGAGTGAGGACAAGAAACAGAGAATGAATGTCCATTTTCTGATAAGGCAGAAAACAAGGCTTAGACCCCTCTTCAGTTGTCGCTAAATCGTGAACACCCTATCACATTGATCACATATGAGGGATCATAAATCTAGGAGACAAAAAAATATGGTGAAAGTGCAAGTGCTTCCATCTTTGTCCCTATTCAATGATTTCCCTTTCATGTAACGGCGGTGGTGGTGGTGTGGCCATCGAGACTACTGAGCTGCTAAACAGTCCAATCAAGAAATGCAACTTAGGGCAAAATTGCACCTTCAATACGGACAGTGAATGTATCTATGTAAGCATCCGTTTGGTGGAGCGTTGACTACTGCTTTAACGGTCCAAAGTTTAAAAGTGCAAAGATAATTGATGAAGATGGATAAAAACTAAGTAAAGGAGAGCATTCAGCCAAAATGACATTTGTGGGTTTCTGTGAAGAGGCTTTTGGAGATGATCCTAGAACTTCGAGATAAAATTCTGCTAGTGGATTTGAAGGCATCCCCAGTCCTCACGTTTGGGCACACCTTTCATGTGCTTGCAAAGTCTAGCTTTTCATTAAACAAGTGGCGGCAGGACATGCAAATAAAGGAGTCACACATCTGATAAAATGCGTTTATCCTTTGATCGCTCATATGCAGGTTGAACTTTTCGGCTTGTAAAAAAGTTGGCATATTTTGTTTTAAATGCCTAAAGCAAATACGTGCGACTCACCACGATGCGCAGCGTTTATGTGATCGCTGATTTTTCTCGGTCGCGAAAATGACATCTTACAATCTAGACAGTTGCTGTTCCTCAATTTTAATATTCCCCTAATAATCTTCTCCCGTCAGATATTTCGATCGCTAGTCACTGTAGAAAAATCAAAGCTATTTGGCTAAACCTAATGTAGACTTAGTTAAATCCCCCACTTTAACTAGAAGTGATATATTTCACTGCAACTTATCTACACGCTTACATATTCACCTTTAAAATTTACAGGTAAAAGATACGTGAAAGGTCTTTGTTTGGAGCAAAATTTATTGCATTTCTATAATTTTTTACCCACTTTACAGGCTATATCACCATTGAACCTTGATGGGCGGCTTGTCGTAAAGTTCTCTCTAAATCCATCTTACCATGTCATACTCGGATGTAAGCAAGAGAATGGCAAAGGTGATTTGGAAGCCTTTCTATCAGACGGAGCCTTAACAATTGCCGGATGAAGTTAAACCCACACCACAGGTGATACTTCTCGAGATGGCGTCAAATTGTGCCAATGACCCACCATACATTATGAAAGCGGGTGACAGCAGATTGCTGGTAGTGCAGTCTGTATTAAATTCTCCACTCCAAATATCAAAACGGCCATCTTTAAACGATAGGCTAAACATTATCAATTAACTTCATTAGAAAAATTGGTTTATTGTAGAAAACCAATGACATTTAGATTAATTCCTAAACAACATCTTAAATGCGCTTACATTCGCTTCAAAGCGCACCCAATTTAAAGTTGACAAAGATATGGAAATGAAAAAATGATATCAGCTAAAGCATTTGCGTTGCTCCCAGTAAATGTCTCTTCGGAAGTCCTTAACTTTCCCACATGCTGGTTGAGATCGCGATAGTGGTCATGCCAGCAAATAGACAAGTATTTTTTACTGGTGGACCGGAAGCGATTATAATTTGCTGATTTCGGAGCGAACGGTGGGAATCCGACCATGTTTACAACCGCACAATTGATAGAGTGTGGAAG
>CABFON010000132.1:0-15269 GCA_900683695.1 Echinococcus oligarthrus
GTAGGAGAATGGGTCAGAAAAAGGACCACATCTGTCGCTGTGACAGAAGGCAACCCAGGCGTACCCAAACAATCACACGACTTAGTGGAGTTTTCCACCACTTGTGCCCATTGTAGTGGAAAATGGAAAGATTAGAAGATATTTCAAAGTGAAGGAGTGTTGATGCATTGAATTTTATTTGGAGTGTCCAGAACATTTGGAAGGAAACCTAATAATTTATTTAGGGAATTAAATGGAGGACGATGATATGAAGCATTTGGAGAGGAGAAGTGGGAACAGTTGGGAGATTACCTCTTGATGAGGGTACAAACGTAATGCTTTGGTAGATTGTTTAACCCTGTGTTTGACTGTGCAGTAGCTTAATCCTCTGCAGATTTTACGGGGCCGCTCAGCTCCGTAGCCTAAGTTTAATGTTTCGTTTGATCTTGAAGTCCTGAAGTGGCATTATTTGCGAAAATGAAGAGCCGCAATCTGATCATTTATGCCCCACTTATAAGGAAAGTAATTTCAACATCCAAAATCAAAATCAATTTTAAAATGGGCGGTTTTTTGCGCCTCGTCGATGAAGCAGTATTTGAGTGTGGCGAAACCCACACCTACTTGTAATACATTGGTTGATTGTGTATCTCTCGGTTTCGGAAAGGGGACTTCCGGCCATGCCAATACCCCTTAAGCCCTTCTTTACGTCGGTAATACATTTTCTGTTCCAGTATTATGGCTTCTTTCATCTTAAAAAAAGACTGAAAATCCCACGAGCATGGCGAGCTTATCAGAGAGTGAAGAGAGCAACAGCTCTGACAACTCGGATAGATTACTTTATGGACGTGTACCCGATCACCAGCAGTAACAAATCCGAATCGTAGGTTTGGAGAGCTTGTGTGCTGCCCTCTTTATCCTCTACGTCTGGTAAACAATCATAGTCTACGAAATGAGATTCAGTTAGGGACAATAAAGCAATCTACCTCGAAGTCCATCAATGAAGTACATGTCTCTCATAGCGATTTCATAGGTGGCAAGCACGACAGGGCGAATGCTCTTCGAAGAGCATTGAAGAGATTTATGCGAAACGCTAGTCAAAGCAACCAATACTGCTGGGTTTAGGTGATCCTCAGTATTGCTCAGGTTATCTGTGGCAGTACTCAGACCATTACCAAAGTCACCTTCTTGATTCTGACCTTGAGAAATGACTTTCATTGAAATCGGCTGCATAAAAAATGTTTCAGTTGCACCTTCTCTCATTTTTCCTTCGAGAATGGCTTTCAAACAAACACTTTAAGAGGTCGTCCTCCCCAAGAAATTGATATCTTACACGGTTGATTGCGGACAGAGGCGACAGAATCAACGATTCCAGTCATTCACCATTGATTTAGACAGCACATAGAACTCGATTTTCACCACTACGTAGTCGATCCCACTTTTGTTTAGTGAAGAACAGTCAATGAAACCAGAGTTGAGGTAATAACCAGACCTATTCTCTCCTGACTTCCTCAGTCCAAAAAACCTCCGACCTTATGAATTCACAATTTTTACAAGAATTGACACAACCTCATCAATTTTGTGGCCAAGAGTTCTAGTCTTCACCCGCAGTTGCCCTTGGAGGGAGTGAAAGAAAAAATTTCTTCAAATTATTCAAAGAGTTAAGATCTTTTCAGAAATCAAAAAAATTTTGCGTGAAAGAACCGTATCTACAATGTTATTCAGGTGACCAAGAGCACCGTCAAACTTATTCTTAATAGGACACATAGAGGCGACAGAGAGTAAACCTGCCTTCCAGGTTGGTTTTGACTCTGATAGTACTACTGATGGGTGTCAAGTCCACTATTTAAAAGTAGAAATCGTAGTCTAATTTTTGTTTACGCTTTTTTCTGTTAAAGTTCTTGTTACACTAGTTTACTCCTTCTTATGATATTCCTTGTCCTTCTTTGCAACAAAGTGGGAGCGAATGTACTAGATTGGTAGATGTTTGGTTCTGCCATAACTTCAGTCTCCGCGGCTTCTTCAAACGCCCAATTCCATTGTTTACCTTGTTTCCATAGAACTATTCATTCTTCATCCATGCCATAACGGACAACAGTGGGAAGACCAGATGCAGAAATGCCGATTTGCCCGCACTAGCTATCGGTAAAAGGGAGTAGCACCACAAGAAATGCCTCTGAGGCTCCTTACTCTGCCGTGAAACGCATCGATGCAATAACTTAAAAAAGGACATGAACAAAAAACAAAGGTATAAATCAGATATATTCTCAGCAATTGCTGGATACAAACCTGTGCGATTTTATCAAGATTCATTTCTTCTGAAAGATTGCCATTTAGCGCGTTTTGTAAATATCGAGGGTACAGGCCGTACTCTCGAATGAAGAAAAATAAATAAGTATGGTTAACGGAATTATCCGATTCGTTGTGTGGAATCGGTGATATGGAATGAAACCTTCCTTAAAGATAATGTAATCAAAAATACAACGAATTCGTCTTAGCCTTTCTGCAATCTTGGTTATATGGAAAGCCTGATGGCGAGGTTAAATAGATACCCTTACGAAGATTGCACAAATCATGAACCAACGAAAGAGGATGAAATAAAAAAATGCAAATACAACTCAGATACAAGTACAGTCATCTATTCACTCAATAAACACTTTGTGAACATCACACAATTTTTAAAATAGTTTACATCTTCCGAATATTAAGCATATGAGACCATCAGTCATTTGTTAACAATGTTTTCTGGGGGGAAATATTTGCAACCGGTAGTTCCCAATGGGACTAATTACCACGGAACCATGCATTCTTATTTTGAAGCAGTATCCAAACCCTACAGAAATCAACTTAATTTTCTTTTACTGGTAAATCATAATAGTAGCTTAACTACGACGTATTTGTTTTAACGAATCACACGCACTTACTCGTGTGGATGGAACGCTAGCGCCCCCACGAACTGACTACCACATTCTTGACAGATTCCTGGGCGGAGGCCGGTGCTGCTTTGCAGTTAAACACAGTACATCACTGGATTTATTCAATGAGTGGCATATTAAACATGCAAAATAACCACAATTCTAATGAAGAATGTCAGTTCTTCAAGTTTCGAGACGAGAATATTGAAAAACTTAGAAAGCGGCAAGAATTGAATCTGGAATACCAAAAATTCAAGCTCGAAGATGAAGAAAAGTTCCGCAATAGGTTTGCTTCAAAGAAAAGCAATAAGTCTGAGCAGACAAACGAAGTGACCACAAGTAAATATCCTGGAGACAACATCAAAATACTTCTGGAAAGGTTGGATAGCCTCCAAAAAGATGTCGACAAATTAAAACAACGTCAGGCGCATTCAGTAACAGGTGGCAACAGTAACATAGATACAAGTTGCCTTATGAAACATGAAGGCAACCAAAAGATTAAGGCAGAGGAAATTAAGAACTCTAACATAGTTGACGAAGCTGTCAAGCACCTGAACGAATTAGAGAACATTATAATAACATTAAGTATCACTGAAAGCCATGAAACAGCCGATACTGATGCCCAGTCATTGAGTTCCCCTGAATGTTTCAACGATGATATTGGGAGTAAACCACATTTCTTAATTTTATCCGGTAAATCTGAATTACAAGAACGCTTAAAACAAATAAAGCAAGAAGAATATGCAAAGGAACTGCAAAAACAAATTGAAGACAAACAAAGGCTAAAGAAAATGGAGCGCCAGAAGGAAAGAGAAGATCGATTGAATTTTGCAGAAATGCATGAATTCAACACCTTGGGTCAACGGATTCGAGACAAGGATGAAGAATCGGTAGACCAGAAACCTACGTTATCGGACACAAAACGTTCCCGATACGCTAGAGGTGGCAACGGAATATTTGGCGACCCATTAACAGAAACTCAGAAACAGGCTAACGCAATATATCGGGCGGAACTAATGAGTCAGATAGAGGAAAAAAGGCAACGTGAAGCAAAGCGAATTCAAGAGGAAAAAGAAATTGACAATAAAGAGAAAGAATACGAAAGTATGAATGCATCTGCTTCTAATGCACCAAAAGATCATGACAAAGAACAATCTGATGAGGTTGCCGAAACGATAACAGCCCCTAGATCCCCAGAGGAGGCAAGTAACAAGCATAACGTCTGTGTACAAGTCGCACTGGAGCGCAGATATCAACAAAATAAACCAAAGGCGAAAAAAGTTGTCAGGACCTCCAATCAAAGTAAGCAAATAAAAGACTCCCCAAAATTAGCTGATCTGCTTGCACAAGTAACTCAATTGAAGGTCGAGTTGGCCGCGGAAGAAAGGCGCATTCAGCAAAGCCGATCAGAGAATGAAGGTGTTATCCAAGTGTATGATCCGAGATTGATAAATTCGGGTCCCTCTAAGACTGATTGGTCTGCTAGCTCAAGTTTTACCAGACCCATAAGAGTCCACAGGGTTATAGCAGCTCCATCTTATTCGATCGAGGTGAGAAAGAGTAAACAGGACATTGAAGAACCAGTATTTCTGGGCTCCAGTTCAACCTTTCTGCCACACGGGGAAAAGATGATCGAACGTTCTCCTTCTGCGGATTCACTGAATCTGGACGAAATTAACCGACGAATGGAACGCAGATTTGAACAACTCAAAATCCACGAGGACTTATACAAAAATGAGGAACCTATAATTCGAAAATTCATGGCTGAAGAGGAAGCAAGAATCATGGCCAATTACGAGTGCTACTGACATCAACAACTCTTCACTTTTCTGTAAATAATGCGAGTGATTCTATTTGGAAACGCTTTAAAGTATTTCAAACTATTAACATATTTGACATAAAGATATCCCTTCTGCTTTTTTCATATTGGCTTTCGGCAGAGGCAGGTTCGTGCACCAAGTGGGAACACGCCTTCAGCACCATTCAATAGAAGAATTTAAAGGAACTAATCATGCGGAAGCTCAAATTGTCACAATGATGAGATACTTGCGGCAGCGGAATTGAAAGAGCTTATCCAACAAAACTTCGATTCCATTAACAGCTTACTTTGGCTCTTTTGTAAACATTAATCACCGGAAATGTGCAACTGCTTAATGATATCGATGATAAAACTGACTGTAAAACAGATGAGAGCTTCTAATAATGGCCACATCTATCGAGACGCAGAACAGCGGAAAAAATGGGTAGGTTTTTGATCTAATAGCAGCCATTACCTTAGAATGCAAAATTTTTTTGTCAGTACCAGGTTGGGACATTACCTCTCTACTATCCACGAGTGCGGTTCGCGATGCATAAAGCATGATTTTGAGTTACCCATCTTTTTGACCTATTTACCTGCCCCAACTTATCACCAAAAATAAGCTTTTCTGGTACACCCTTTAGCCATGTCAAGTGTTCCAAGCACAGAGTGGGCAAGTGATGGATCGTCTGAAGCTAACCAAAGTACCATTGCTTAGGTGACACGAAAACGGTCCACTTCACCGTCCCGTAGTTACCTATCCTATTCCAATACTAAACTAGTAACTGGAAAGCAGATTTGACGCGGGTAAAGTTGTCAGCACAATTAAACAGCTTTAAAAAGCCGCTTCAATTCTCTGTCAGAGCCAACAAATGGGTGAAGAGCACTCGTAACTACGACCGACTAATCCACGAAATAAAGTGATCTCGTAGCATCAAAAGGTAAAATAGACAAACTGAGGGAAAGATTATGCAGTAATGATTGAAACCTACTAGATCAAATTCCCAAAGGTTTCGTGGTTGATAAAAATGAAGTAACATTTCGCTAATAGAGTTTTTTGGATCGAAAATCCGGCAACTGATCGCGTAGATGCGAAAGCAGGGAGTAAAGGCTACGGCGTTTGCTCCTAAGAAAGCTTGATACCAAGTCATCATTTCCACTCAGTAGCGGTCTCGTCTCTTGGTACCTTACGTAGTCCACAGTCTGAGGCAGAATGTCATCATTGGCTGATAAGGAGAGAAGGAACATAAAGGGTACCAACCAAACAAAAAACGTGAAATAAGTAAGGATGAAAAGGGCATCTTTGGTGTACAGTGACTCGGAGGTAAAGGCAACAATGTGGTGGACTATAAACAAAGTGCAGTTTAGAAGGAAATTAAATGAAGTGAAGTTGAATGCTGGATACGTGGCAAGGAGTTGAAAGTAGGAAAGGTGTACAATAATGCCAGTGGCAACCAAAATAATGGATAATTCATCAAGGAGGGGAAATGAGAGTTGGAGGACTATGACGGTGCATAAAGTAAATCGGATTATCTTTCCGGTTGTAACAGTGTATTCCTCCACCAATTCAGCCAAGTAGAAAAGACCGATTGAAATGCAGAACAGAAATGCAGCACCATAAAGCAGGATCGTAGTGTATGAGAGAAGACCAAGAATAGAGATCTAGTCATGCATAAACGCAAATAACAACACCTACCATTTGGCAGCCCAGTAACAGAACACCAAAAACCGAAAGCCAATAAATGACATGGCTAATACTGCCAATCAAATGAGAGGAAATTGAAGGTAAAACATTAAATTGGACAAATAATATTGAAAGAGTGAGGTTGTATGAATATAATTTCATTTGTGTGTCTGATCAAACAGGTCTTCTGATTTTTATGGCCCGTTTATTTTTAATCTACTTAATGAAAGCAGAATCAAAAGGGCAATTTTCTTGATGCAATTCCAGCAACTATGTGCCGAGGTTACAAACTCAGTACAATGCTACGTGTGGAAGCTTAAAGCGTTGGTTTTGTGTAAGACAGTAAAAAGCAAGACAAATATTGCATTTTTGGCAAATCGAAATTGTAGGCATTGTCAGTGGTGTCACGTAAAAATATGTATATCGATTTCGTTATTGTTTGGGATGTGATTGAGATGTCTGACTGGCGATATAATCCCATCTTGTATCCAATTTACGTTCGTAATTTCGGCATCAGAGTTGACACATTTCTTTGCCTAATCGAAATCAAAGTTTTTATGTTCTTATAATGTTTTGTGGTAAATAAATCCTGATAGTCTCTGTGGCCATGGCTTCTATCTTGAAGTAATGAATTTGTCCAATTAGCGGTATTTTCGAAGCGACTCTTGGCGGTATGATTTTGGAGCATTGTTCGACGGTTCCTATTTGTGATATTGTTTCATCAAGTTTGTTTTCGTGAATTCTAATCCCAGTTTGATAAATGCCTAATTACTAATGTTATTGGAAGCGTCGTTTTGTGGAAGCTTATTAACCCTTCAGTCTGCGTCGTGTCTTAATCAACATAACTTGGTTTTTAATAAACTATCATGTTTATTTCCCCTTATCACTCTATCAGGAGTTATGAAGTAGCTCTGTTTATTGTATAGTTCACTAGTTTTGAACTCATCCCGTTTCGCGTTTTCTATGAATATCTAATGAGCACAGTATTCTCCTATGGCCTTGTTTCTTCAAGATGTCTTGGATAATCGGAACTGGTGAGCCTCCAAATAAATTCACCATTGGGCGAATTATGGATGAAAATGACCTCCTGTTGGACGTAGTCAACAATAAGCTAGCTGCTGGTAACTTCGTGGATGCTGCTTCATATCAAATGGTTCTTCAACGAAATCTCGTATACCTCCTTGGTCTTTCCGCGCAGTCTAAATCCCCTAGGTAGCCAAATTTGTTTCAAAGTTGGTTGCGTTGATCTCGATATGAACTTTCACTAGTTTGTATCCCTTTATTCGATCTGTGTGCGAACCCAGTTTTGTATTTATTTTGTGCTAATTTGCTGTCAAATAAACTTATTTCTGTGGATCACCATTTTAGGTGATTTGAAGCTGACTACCTTTCTTCCTGATTGATTTTACTTGTATTTTGTGTCGTTTTTAATGTGTTCATTGTCAAATGGTGAAATTTTTAATTGGTTGGGTGATTATTAAATATCCGGATGTATTGGCTTACCATATGTACAAATAGATGGGAAATTTGTGTCCAGCAGAAAATCCCATATTTTTCCAAGGTCACTAATTATTTCTCTATACTTTGTAGCCTTCTCATGAAGTTCATGGTTCGTGTAGTTCTAACACAAAATTTAACAATGTTTTATCGTTGGCTGATGGGTTCAGACCCTTTGCGCATGCCTCTCTCAATAGCTGGTCGGATTTTGACTGAAGCTCTGGAAATGTTTTTCTCCGTGCATTTTTTAGGGCTTGATATGAGTGAGATAACCGAGGGCTACCTATGTCCAGAGTGCTTATTAAATTTGAGCTCCGAGGCAGCCCTCGTTTCTCATTTTGAGAAGAATCACGTTCCCGCCCTACAGGACAATGAGAGTACTTCTGCTCACATGTCACCAACTCGTTTTTATAGTTGAAAAACTTGCACAGGATTACAAAGATCTTGCCCTAGATCAACCTGTTGACGTAGTGCGCTCAAGGCTATCTCTTTTGGTAGGGCGTATCTTTTTTTCCCAGCGTACCTTTTACTTCTTTCTAGGAGTATATTATTTTATCCCTCCTAGAGGGGAACTTGGCACCACAATCCATTCCTGAAATGTTAGTTTTGAGTTTATAACGACACATTTAGTTTATTAGCGACCTGAAACCCAAACTGCAAGAATTTTTGGAGGAACAAGTCAACAGAAGAACTGAAAATGACGCCTTAATTCTGCAGGTCAGTTTATGCTGTTCACATGCAATTTTAATGTACAATTTCTTTTTAGATAAATTGTTATCTAGACGCTCGGTTTTAGCTTACCACCGAACGTGACTCCGCTCTGAACCAAATTGGTCAATTGAAGGATCTGTCAGTGCAGCTACAGTCGCAGTTGCAGACCAGGTGTTACGAATTGTCGGCCAAAGAGAAGGAACTCACAGAGGTTAAAGAGCAACTCAAGGTAGACCTGCTGAGTCGAATAATAACGCTTTTTCTTGTTCGGTTTAATAGGACTCAAGTACCAAATTGGAAGCAAGCAAAAACGAACGTCACACTTTCCCTGTCCAGGTAGAGGGTGTGTTACTTAAATAAAATCAGTAGGGTGCCTTAGTACCTCCATTTATTTTTGTAGCCAAAGGAGCAGTTGCCAAACAGCCAGTTAAGCGAGCGGCTGGAGGGGGATTTGGGAGATATTGAGGTAATACTTTGGTGTTAATTGTACAGAAGGAGAAGATGTAGGTAAGAATCCCCGAACGCCCCGCCGATAGCTGTCATGATGTCTTATTATTGTTCATTTCATACGCCACGAAATGAGTTTCTCCAATTCTGTCAAGTTTTTCTTCCCTCTTTTGTCTTTCATCCTCCTGCTTTTGATTTGATGAATAGTATGTTTCAACTGCAGTATAATCACTGTTGTGGTGATGTCTCATTACGATTTGCAAGTAATTGTTCTCTATGGCGTCGAAAACCATTTTCTAGTTTGTAGAAGACTTCATTTGGTGTTGAGGGTTTGCCAGAAGCGAGGGGATCATGATGTACATATTACTGCCATAAAGTTCAAATTGTTTTTGCTCAGAACTCACTTTGACAGGGGGTGAATGAAATTGACGCGTTTTTCGTGCTATTCAGCCTTCTTTGGGTGCATATCATTTAGCAAAATCGCCTGCTTAAGTTATCTGATTGTTATTTGGAGTGAATGGGTTGCCAAGTTTTGGGTTTTCTTTAGTTTTTTCTTCATCCACAGCACTCGAATTCGAAGTATTAAGTAACATTAACGCTTACGAGCACTTTCTCGTAACTTTGAAGTCATATCAACGTTGAAGAAGGAAGAGGCACAGTGTCACTGTTGGTGGTAGCTCTCTGCTGAATTTGTATTTTATGATGGAGGGAAGTACCAGCCACTCTATACCTATTAATATGGTGTTTTCAGTCATGCTACCATACATACATACGATGTACGTGCGTGCGTGGGTTTAGGAAACCTGTGTGCTAGTTAGACGAAGACAAGGGGAGTGAATCTACCTTTCTATATTTCCTAGTTCCCCTCCTGTTCTCTTTCCCTGTCTATTATCCCATTTCCCCTCCTCTCTACTCCGCCTAAATGGGTAATTAACAGAGTCCGCGTCACGGAACACTAATAAAAAGTACTACTATCCGCCTTTGTCCAGAGTAAACACGAAATCGCATATCTGCATTATATCCCCGTGCCTATATGAGGCAACGTGTCGGTTAATTGTCTCCCCAGTAATTGAAGGCGCTCGGCGTGCATAGGCGAATGATGAAGAGCTTCTTTTTGTATATTTATTTAGCGGTCCTAGTCAGTTTCTTGGACGTTTCTTTCGTTTTATTTAGGAATTCATACCTAAAGGAATAGTTAACACTCGGCAATATTTCTCTGCCGATTTCTAATGGAATGATGCGGTGTTAGGATGAATGCCCAGTCACGTGAGGAAGCTATTTTCCTTCGGTTCAGGGTTAGAATTGGCCCTCCTTTTTTTATCCCTGATCAATTCACTAACAGTAATTTCAGTTCGGCTTCGTTATGCACTTCCCTGCTGCAAAAAGCGCATTCTTCCCTCTGCTCTGCCAGGCCTCCTATCCATCTCTCACTTTTGGTGCATGTGTGTGTGTGTGTGTGTGAAAATAGAGTGGCTATCTTTTTTCCCATGAAACGCGGTGTTTTTCACGCTATACAGTCAACTGTAATGATCTGCTTGACCTTCAGGCCTGAGCCTAGTTGGTACAATTGGGTAATAGTAAAATAATAATCTCTCCCTCATCCTCCTCCCGCCCCCTTCCCCCAATCTTCCAATTTCATAATCTTTATTTTTCCCAATTATTTTGTGGCATCAGGTGTTATACTTTTCCAGATCTCCCCTCTCCCCACCTTTTCTCTTCCCCCTCTTAACCCCCCTCCCCTGATTTTGTTTTGAATAGGCACATTTTATTTGCATATTATGGAGAGAGAAACCTGCTTGTTATTAAGCACCTTTGTGTGTCATTTTTCTTTTCTTAACTAAATAGCTCTAGAAACTGGAAAATTTTTTTCTAGGGATTTTATTTGAGACCATGCTTCTTTTTTAGCCCAAAATATTAAACCCCTCCGAGCAGTTGATTGTTGAACTTCAGGAAGAAATTGATTCTCTGAAGACCAATTTAGATGATCTAAAGACAACCTTGAATTACCTGAAGTCAGAGAATAAAGCTCTTGCGGAAAAGGTATTTCCTCTAAAGATTGTAGTACACTATTAAATCGGCAAAAGAACCTATCTTTTGTCTTTTTCTTTAGACTACGACCCTTTCGCTAGAGGTTCAAGTCAAGGAGGGGCAAATCAAAGAATTTGAGAAAACTGTCAAGGTTATGCGAGGCAATGAGAAGACACTGCAAATTTCCCTCGATGAGGCCGAAGAAGCCGCCAAACAGAAGGATGCCACAATTAAGGTTTGGTTGACAGGGATGACCTTTCGAATAACCGCGTCACAGCCGTTACCTATCCTTTCGCTTTCTTTCAGTCCTTACAGCAAGAGCTGCATCAAATTATGAGCAATGCAAAGGCGAAATCCGATGAATGCGACCGCTTAACAAAGCACATTAATAACCTGACCTCAGAGAACAACTCAGTGAAAGAGACAAATGCTAAGCTGAATGTTGAACTGGTGAGTGGTGCCACCGGATCACACCTCGGGATTTTAGCACACACAAAAGTGGAGAGCTGGAATTTGGTATCAGACTTTCTTCTCGCTTGAGACTCTCCCCAAAAAGCGCAAAACTGACTTAGATTTAGTGAATCCCGCATTTCATTCACTTTCATTTATGTTAGGAAGATTCGTTAAAGGAATGGGGGCCCTGTGGCTCCTCAGTCATTCCTGACCGTTTAATGGGTACTTTAGGCTCACGAAAGGGTTAAGTGACTTTGTGATCCTCTCCTTCGAGGGGCGTCTCCACTCGTCTATTCCAGCTGTTACAATTTCTCCCGTGTTTCCTGCTTATCGCGTGCCTTACAAAACGAAATTTGTTAGGCTAGGATTAATTTGGGCAATTTGGACGAAGCTTTGCGTAGAGCATATTCCATCTATCCGTCTCCCTTCCATGGCAATATTAACTTCGTGTTTGTAGAAGCAACCACTGGGCGTGCTTACCTGTTTTATCACATTTACCTGTCAAACGATCTACTTCTGTAGCTTGCTTTGATAACTGCGGGACGATAAGTAATGGTTATTGACGTTACACTATCACCACGCGCTAATCAAATGTGGCTCCCTCTCCACCATCATCGCTGTTATCTTGATACCCCTTTTCTCCCCCTTTCCTCATGATGGCGCCGTTCTATTGCCTATCAAATTAGCTCCCTTTATTCCCTTTCTTTACTTAGCTTCTACTTTGTAAACCCCAATTATTCGCTAAACATTGAACTGGATCCTATTCCTCGCTCACCCTGTGTAAACGATTGGACTGACCGTTTCGGAGAAGAGCTGATGTAGTCAATGATTAGAATGCCATCACCTCTTCGCATCATCATTCGAGATATGTTTCGTTTTCCCCCATTACTTTCTATTCCAGAATGAGTTAAGGACTCAACTAACCTGTTTGGTTGACTCTGAGAACGCTTTAAAACAGAAATTAGTGGAGATGGACTCCACACTAGCTGCACAAAACGAGGAATTGGGAAATCACGCAAGTATTGTCACTGAGCTTGAGTCCAAACTAAACTCAACCTATGCGGAGCATCAGGCTCTCATGGATCAACTCATCGAGAGTCAGAATAGGTCGAAACAGTTGGAGACGGCTCTGCAAACCTCACATCAAGAATTGGAAGGCCTTCAAAGGATAGTTCTTGATCTGGGTCGGCAGAATCAGGCTCTTCAGGTGAGATGAAGTGATTTTTACCCCCTTGAAACATTTTGGTTCTACTCTGCTAAGGTTTTATGTTTCTTCTAATGTCAGATTACTCAAGATCGACTGACCAACCGTCAGTGGGTCTCAGATGAATCTGTACAGTTTTGTTCCAATTGTCAGAAGGAATTCTCCATCAGTGTTCGCAAGGTATGCTATTTCCTAATTCATCTACACGCCCATAAGCTTGCAACAATGCTAAACCCACGGAATGAACGCACTGCCGTAGTGCACAACTCGAGGTCGTGGCTAGTATTTACTAACGTAGCACTTCAAGTCATTCTGGAAGGCGTAATTGATGTTCTGAGGAGTCGACGAATTAGCAGCTTAGATGGCCTTAGTAAAGGGAGGCAGTTGAATTGATGCAGAGCATCTGGAGGGGATCTGTGTAGTTCTGGCGAAAACTTGTAGCTGTTTCTAGCATCTCCTCTCTATTTTAGCATCATTGTCGTTACTGCGGCAAGGTGTTTTGCCAGGCGTGTTCTTCCAAGAAGACAGCAACATCGGCTTCAAAGGATCCCCTTCGTGTATGTGATGCGTGTTTTGCGGAGCTTACTGGTGCATGGTAGTAGATTAATCACTTTATTTTCCCCAACATTTTGTCCCTTAACGTCATCTTCATCGTCACTCCTTGCTTACTTATGATCATCTGGACCCTTTTTGAATTCATTTGGAGCCTATTTGAGGTGGATTTTGCTGTAACGACTGAAAGTGGGCAAGTAAATAAAACTTTTGTGAGTCGATACATGAAAGTGGATGGAGGAGTTGGATTTTTTGTAATGATTCTTCTGCCTACCTTCCAAGTACTAGCCAATAGGGAGTCTATGCTGTGTGTGGTGAAGTGCACAGTGTAGAATATTCCACAGTTTTGATGGCGACCTGAAGAAGCGGGTTTAATTTTGAAGTTTATAATCAAATTAGTCATTTACGAGTCCATAAACGATGTCTCAATGTAGGGGTTGACAGTTAGACTTTTCTAGGGGAACGCCTAAGACCAATAACGTCGCCTACATCAGGCAAGATTGTGTAGATTTCTCCGTGACTGTCAGAAAGCTTCCTATTGTGTCTGTCTTCAACAAGGCACAAGTTTACCATGGATTTTGCTTTTCCTCGACACTTCGCCCTTAGAAGCCAAGGAAAAGAGAACACCTCGTCTTCTACCCTTCTTTGTGTCCCCCATGTGTCCCTTGCCTACACCGTGTGTGATCATGAGATTATGTAATACTAACGATCAGAAATGTCACTAAAGGAATATGGACGTTGAAGGGGAGTGCGGGAATGAGGCGGTCCCTCTCTCCTATCCCACTTTTACAGTCTTGTGCTAATTGGACTTCATTTGGATTGGTTGACTAAGTCGACCCCTTTCACATCTTTGACGAGTGAAAATGAAGCAGTGTCTGCCTTCTATTCCATCCTTAGGCGCCATTCTCATGCGTCAGGTTTTCAAGTGGTATGAGGTGATTCTTCCAACTGATTAACTAATTCTGACTATTTATCCAGCCGAGTAAATGACGTGAGGTGGTGGAGAGTCCTCCCAGCCTTGAAGCAGTTTGAAGTGATGCATCACCAGAACCAGTTTTGCTATCATCACACCTCCAAATGCTATGCAAAACTTCTGTAGGTCTGCGCTCGAAGTAAAACTCACCTTGTCAAGTACACAGGGAAGTGTGTCACACCGATAGGCTACCGTGTCATTATCTCTCCCCTTTGAAGTTGGAGGACCACTTACCACCACAGGAGAATATGGTGGCCATCGAATCGTCCAACAGTTTTTACCACTCTACCTAAAGGGAAAATGGTTTTCTAGTAAGTTTAACTTGATAAATTGTCCTCCATTTAACCTCTTCTCCAAGTAACATAAAAAACACAACACCCTAACACCAATTCGACCTTCAGCATTTATTGTCTTCTATTTGGACCGCGCGTGTGTGTGGGGAATTTTTACCCTCATTTAACAGTCTCGATGGACTTAGAACAATAAATAAATAAACCGGAATTAACTTCTAACTGAAAGTCAGCCCACCACCCTTTTTATGGGTATTACCTACTACTGAGCGTATCACTATCACTCCCCGAGGTTTCGTTTTTTTCTCTCCCCACCTCTGTTGGGCTTCTGTGGGTTTAGTTTAATCATTCTGGAAGAAAAAGAGAAAGTGAAATGAAACCGGTAGAACATTCGAAAATTGAATGAATATATTTACTTGTTCAAACAGCTAAGCTTCTTTATTTACAATCCACACACACACACATCATCTGTACACACACACGCACAAACGTGGACATGTGGAGAGGCTCATTGTCCTTTACTTCCTTCTTTTTGTGCTCTAAACAGACGAAACGAAAATTCTTGTAGGGATAAGCAGTACAGAAATATGATATTGCAATGTGTGAGTGAGTGATTGAATGCATGTGTCACAGAATTGATCGTTCTGTTTCCACGGGGAATGAGGATGTGGGATATGATCCCGAATTTACTGGAGGCCAGGTAGTATCAGCTTGAACGCATCGAATATCCGTGGAGATACC
>CABFON010000133.1:0-15267 GCA_900683695.1 Echinococcus oligarthrus
CCCTTAACGGGGGGAATGCCCGCGATCGTGTATGGCACCGAGCGTCACTGTGTCAACTTCGTTCCTAAGTGACCGCTTTTGGGGGATTGCCTACCCGTTATTTTTATTTTTGTGGTTACATTGCGAATCCTCCACTCTTGTAGGAGATTTTGATGGTTTGATAGTACTTAATGCTTGTGACAGCAATCGAATGTTTGGATTGTGGATAACATTTTCTCCCTCACACCCGTTAAAAATAAAGAAAGCTAATTTTCGTGCGCATATTAACTGTGAATTTTCCCGGATAAAATATTGACTACAATTATATAAGTTTCGTGCAATCAGTGCTTAAATCCTAATTTGCTAATGCATCCATTCCAAAAAATAAAATACTTGCTTTAGAGCTCGTGGAAATAAATTCAGCATCAGCTACAATTTCTATGATAAAAAATAATAAATATGTCAGTGATGGGCAAACTCCTTGTATTTTTAGATTCTTCTTTACAACAAAGAACACCAATAAAATATTTTAGGTTCAAGAGATCAATAAAAGTGGCTTTACGTGTTTGGAGACAAAGAGGACTACCTGTGTGTTTTATTAATTAGTTCTTAAAACCCCTATAGTCACCCGGCTTATCATCAAAACAAAGTTGTATTACGCAACCAAATCATTCGTCCAAGGTAACCAGTAGTCATCTTCCTGCCTATGCACGATTTAAGGGGAAATATTACGATGGTTCGTATGTTTCAAAATACCTTTTCTGATCACCTCATGAGAAATTTCGTTTGATGGTCTATTGACAATCACAACCGCTCTAGAAGCTTGTGTATATGTTGGCTGGACTAACGACTAATTTATAATTCCAATATATAATTGTATAACGCACGAGAAATGCACAACCCAACAGTTATTGGAGTATAGAGGGACTTTCTGAGGCAAATTCATCATTGACGTCCGTCAGTTAAAAGGCCATTTAAAACTTTTGCGCACAAATGAAGCTGTTATATCCACAAGTTTTAATATCATTAATGTTCACAAATGTGCAATTTGTAACTGGGGCATTAACTGAAAGAGATGTTATTTGATCACTTTTTTTGGGCTGCTATCTGAAGGCGTCCACAATGAAGATTATATGCTGACGTAGGAAGAATTTGGACGAGTGTTTTAAACTTGGATTCCCAAAAATGTATACATCACATTATGCAAAGCCTATTTAACATTATGCGTATATTTCTTCATTATCTATTACTAGATCTCGGCATTTGGCAGGCAAATAATGGGAAGGCCGTAAAAGGCCATATGCTAGGTTCATTGCTATTAAGTCAGCTCTTCATGATCTTAATGAGATCAAAAATAAACGCATAGTTTATTGGGAGTTAGAAAACGATCTAGCTAGGATGTTTGTGGATTAATGTATACGTTTGAGGCGAGAGTCAGGCCTGTATTTTCTGTTTTAGATTACCTATGTACGCTAACAATGTTAATCTGGTATTCATGACATCCTATTCACGAACCAATACATGGCTATGTTACAAGTGGCCTTGTTGAATTCCAATAGTTCTATTCAGTCGGTTTTAATAAAACCAGAGTAAACCCTCTGCTAAAATTGAAGAAATCGTAAGATCGAAATTCTACTTATTACAAAAAGTAGAAAAATTTAAGTCACATATTTTCGCTTTCCTTAAAACGCCAAGTAAATCAGTTACAATTTTCATACGCAAGCTAGTTGATTTTAATCCAAAAAAATGGTCAAATCTAATGCTATATAAAAATGTTCCGTTGATGGATGTGCTAAGTTGTGAATATTTTCATGCGTCGATTTTCGCGTAATAAATAACAAATATCCACGTCTGTTAAAGATCAGGGTGTTTTTTGAAAAAAAAATTAACAATTTTAACAACGTAATAAATTCATAAATAATCTTGAAAGCATTTGTTACCATCATCACATTTTATTAATAGTTTTATGCTTTCATAAACCTCCAGCTCAAACAACAATAGAATTATGTATAGCGGAATCTAAGTCCCAATAACTGAACTGAAATCCAAGAAAATATGTTTTATTCAAAAAAGACAAAACCCTTTCATAGCCATGTCTAAAAAGTAGCTTGTTGATTAATATTAATCTGAAAAAAGACAGTATTACACAATCCTCTCACCTACTTTATTTCATATTTTATCTCACCAATCGATTATTAAACGCCATCACCAATCGTGGTATCTCAAAAATTTTGAAGAGATGGGATCTGTCCTATCGAATATCTGCAGTCATTCCTTTGTTAATAAATTGTCTTAAAGCCCAAAATCTCGGTTTTTTATGAAAAGTGCTTGATACCAGTCTATTCTTTCAGGCATCTTATTCATGGAACAAATGGTTTCATCTTAACCGTTCCGCTAAACCCTCTTCAAAACTGTTAAAAAGTTGATTGATTAGTATGCATTCCTCAGTTTGCCTTAAATTTAGGTAAAACCTTTTAATTATTCCGTGATTACTAGTTGGTGCACATTCAAAAGTAAGGCGATATTTACGCGTGCCCCCCTTAATGACTTAAGTTTAATGCACGTATGCAATATGTAATTTAAACGTATTATATGAAATAAACCCTCAATTTTTAAAAATGCACAGATTTTATGCTACTAAGCACAAACAGGATGGATCGTGCGTCTAAAAGTCCTATTCTATGCTTATCGAGGCGCAAAAATTGGAATATATTTTATCAAGAAAAACGCATAGTTTAGCACGCAAAACTTGCAGCAAATGACAACAAATAATTTGATTCATAAATGGCCAGAATAAAAGTAGGTATTTAGTCACAAAACTGATATTAAAAAGTGGATGAGAATTTAAAACATAAGAATAGTAAAAATTAATTCACGCTAAATGCTTTCGCTAAATAAAATCACGAAAATGAAGCTCCAAAATAAGGAAAGTGTACGAACTGAATGTGTATTGGTAGGAGCAACCAAAAATGGAACAGCAATGAAAGTTCCGCTAGCATTTAAAAGAAAAATTGTGAAACATTAGCACTGCCTTGATATTTTCAGTGACCTCCCGAGGTCACTTACTGAACGCTGTGGCAACGGCCATTAAACTGCAGTTCTGAAATAATGGATCGAATGAAATGCGTGCATATTCTGCAAAAAAATAGGTAAAATGAGGGTCGCTTAATGAGCAAAACTTTTATCTTCTTCTACAATAATATAGACACTCCGAAGCCTCACTATTTTACATGTTACGTCAGTAAATCATTTTCCTCTATGAATATCGTTTATAACACATTCGATGAGAACTATCGTTAAGGCAGTTGTGAGCTGCTTATTTTAAATAACAAAGTATTTTACTAAACACCAGATTAATGTTCAGTTAGGGTCATACTCTGTCAGTTGTCGTGACCTCACAAAGACCGACTCTCATTCGGGACACATTTGAGGTTTGAATTTGCTTTGAAGAACATGATTATTCACCAAGGCAATTAAAATCAGCTTCTATCTACTTCAGTGATGCAGAGTGTTGCCCATGCTTACGTTTCATCCAAACGCCTTATTTATTTACCAAGCAGATTAGAATTTCATTGTTATTAGGCTGAGTAAATTACTGCCAAATATCTACTTATAATGTCATGTTTGATATTTACAGTTTATTTTAAATCGGAAGTAAATGTGTCAGGAAATATGGCAATATTTAGCTCTACACCCGGTGAGCACTATGGGTAAATATAAGTTACAGGTGACTTTATTTAAATGTTCATTTGAGATAATTTTAATGAGGAGGATATTTTAAAATTAAAATGTAATGGGTCGATCGGTCTCAATATGCATTATTAGAGATGTTCCTCACTGCCAATTTTGCTCAAGTCAACTCATGAACTACCTACCTGATCGTTTATTGGAATTCCCTATGTGCAATGGGTACATGCTAAAAATTTTGAGACAGCTGAGTTTATGAATGGGCTATCTTCTGCTCTGAATTTTCTTGCTAAAATCCCATTATAGTTGGCATAAATTAATAAGTGCAAAAAAGTGGGCCATATCACGGTCTGTGTGCAACTGTGCTTCAACTAACACAAACCGTTTTCTACTAACTGAGGTTTACCGTTTAAACAGATTTCGTCCAAACTGATTCCAGAAAGGAGAGCCAGATGAGGTGAATGGCTTTTATGCCAGCTGATTACTATTACACTGGACATATGTAAAAAACTTAGTTGCTTCAGCTTTAACCCATTTTCAATTATTTAATGATTTTAACTATATTTAGGACAGAATTAGGTTGCTGTTTCATTTACTGCATGCTATGCTTTCTAAAATGCCAAATTTTAGACGTTTATATCTTTGATATAGGGACGTGTAAAATAAATCAATCCTTTACTTGGTTATTTAGGCACAGCTTTTGGTTTTTAGTCCAGGCGACGCAGAGCGGTGGTAACTGCACACCCAAATTACAGGCGTATGCATTTGCAGCCAATATTATTGCTAAAATTACCCAATTGTAAGTCTCCAATTTAAAACAACCTGCCGCTGTTGGGAAAGTTTACTTCACCTATCATTCAGGAGGCGATGTAATTTTATGTTACACTTGAGGTCGTCAAATTTAAATCCCCTTCCACTTCTTAATTTCCAAATTTTATTATAAACTCCCCAACCATATTTTCAACCTTCTAATAATTTAAGTTCAAAACTCAACTAATAAACGCTTAAAGTTTTGTGAAACATGTCTCAACCCTGAGTTTATTCTTATTCCAAGTAAAGAAAAGATGAAGTGTTTTAGGCAAGCCAAGTGATGTACAAGATCTTGAATAATCTTATCTTTAGTTCTCAGGAAAATTGTTTGCAGACAAATATGTTTCTTTTGTAAACCATTTGTATAAAAGTCATTATTTCAGAAAATGACGGCCTTACACTTTTCATCACCTTTATTGTTGGTTAACTGCACGTGAATATCAATCTGTTGGAAGTATAGAGCATTTTTCGTTTAATTTTACTATTTTATATTAAACATTAGAATTTAAAACTGTTCTACTGCTGCTTTTCCCTGCAATAGGTTATAAGGAAGAAAGTTAAAATCACCAGGTGTTTGCTTTTGACCTATTTATGTCTTCGCGCCAGCCATTACGGAAAGAACAATCCCCTTAAAAGGATTGGCAGGGCATAACCTATCCATCCTATTGGTTTTCCCTTAAATTTTTTGGTATAAATAATGCCCTAAAGGAAACTAATATTATTGTCAAATAAAACATCTCTGTGGTAAGTAAATTTGATTTGAAACAGTGGAGCACTAAGGTAAAGGAAACACTTCCCCATCATGTCCTCGAAAACGCATTCGTTTAATCATTTTAAGCAGGTTCCGTTCTGATAGGACATCATTAGTAGATATTGACATTTTTTGTGGAAATCACATTTCTTTTGCTGTGGTATTCGTGATAATTGTTTCACTCCTTATAGTTGAAGTCACTTTTTTTCTCTATAATGGAACAGTGTATTATTTGGTTTACCTGTTAGTTCTATTAGTTGAATTTATAGTAAGCGTGAGTGATGGTTTAACTAATGAAGCAACTGTGTAGTATAATGGCAAAGAAAGGGTGCTTTGATGTGGTCGGTAATGGCTAAAACGCTGCATTATGGAGACTTGTTTGGTGCAAAATGGTGCAAGATTTTTATTTATCACTTCCATGGCAAGCTGTATCGACGAATAAAGTAATCCTTTTACTTACTTCGTTTGAATACCTGATATTTTTCTCTAGACTGCCTACAGCCCCTTACGGTTTAATCAAATGAACTCGCCTAGCCCCATTTTCTTAGCGTTTGTGGCAATGAATCTGATTGCATCAACTGGCGCCTACCCTCACTGGAGCGTCTATGATAGTCTCGATACTTATGATGATTACTTTGATGATTTCGACCAACAGTACGCCCAACTTCAAAAGCGCTTCCTTTTGGGTCTCGGCCTTACCAAGAACACGCCAGGTAAAGAAATTTTCTTCACTTCGGTTGGTCCGAAGAAACCGAATCATCGACAATGATATGCACCTCCATTCCCGGATCCTGCTTTCCTCAATCTCAAATTATTTATAAATACACCACATTATTGTTAGCATTTTTTTGTTTGGGAAGTTGGATATGGACTGTTTGCAGATTATATTAAAATTATGATATAGGAATCTAACCATGGTAACATTTCTACAATAATACGGCCTTGTGTGCAAATATGGTACGATATTGCCTAAAGTTAAGAATGCTAAAAACTCAGCCTTAGTGTAGTAAAGGTAAGTATAATTAAAATGGCAGCTTTTCAAATTTTATTTCCCCCACTTTGGAAATGTGCCAGAAAACTATAAGTAACTTTACTTTTTTAGTTGTTAATTCTTATAAATACTACAAGAGAGAGAATACTTTATTTCTGATAAAATTCATAAAACTTTCTTCCTAGTTAAATTGTGCGATATTTGTTTTGCAAGCTTTTCAGGTAATTAATACTAACTGTGGAGTAAACAAGACTTATTGACCACCACTCTATTGTTTACTTTCGAATAAATAATTGCTCGTATTTGTAAGCTTTAACCGCAGATGTTCCTACTCATGCACTAGATGCTACGAACATATTTAATGGATTAGGCTTCCGACAAAGTTGGTCGCAGCTTACAGAGGCCTTTTTTTTCCATTACGCCATACTGAAAAGTAAACCAGCAATTTAATAAAGGTTAGACACTGCATAAGTTTAAGTTGCGGAGCCTACCCTTGCTTATCAGCAACTACCACGAACACGGTACTCATCCGTACGCTAATTTTCCTTCAAAGTGGGTGCCACGAGCTGTTACCTTAGGTGAATTTTCTAAGTGTTTGTTTATTTTCCTTGGTGGATTAAACTTTGCAGTAATGTGAGAAATTTGGCGAAATCTAAAGTGATTATGGCGTTATTTAGCCCTCTACACTAATCATAGTTTATTGTTTGGCAAAATGCAAGCTATTCACAAAACTACCTTTCAAATCTACTATGCATGTGTTTCGCTCTACCATTTTAAGTGTGCTGCATTATGACACAACTGAAACATATAGGCTTAGGCTCGATTTTGGTTGAAAAATGGGAAAATGAAGTCACTATGGTTTTTTAGCAAGCATTATTACTCCCATTTGCAACCTACTTCAATCTGCTAAAGTTGTGTCTAAAATTATTCTTTTTTAATGTTACACATTTTGATAAACAGTGAAGTTCTCTTAGATTTTTTAAAATACAGTTAAATTTTGAATGGGTAATGAATTGTTCACAACCATTGTTTAAATGTAATTTTCCATGCAGAGTGCAGTACTTATTTAACCGAGCACATAATTAGCGCTTTAAATTTATCCAAAAAACAGTTTATTTCGGATTCCAGGTAATTTAATTTGAGAACAATATGTTACTTAAAATCGGACGATTATATATTTTTAGGAGCTTTGTTCTCATACAGCTGTAGTTTCAGAAGTCTAATGTGCATATAATAAATTAATGAAAAAATAGCCAAAATTCTAGGTTTTTATTACGATGGGGCTATCTGAATTCATCACTACCAAATGTGGCATTAGTTCTCGATTTCGTATTATCTTCCCATCTTTGGGTTCTTGCTTATAGTATTTTGTGATTTAAATTCCCTGTCCATTTAAAATTCCTTTAAGATTTCTATTATTGCTCAAGTCGGTATGGTCCACTGTCTATGGATCCCAATATTTAATTTGTTATGTCAAGTTATCTCTAGAAACTGGGTTTTCTGCTTCTGGATAACAGACCACTAAAGCGAAATTTGGTTGCCATTACCCTACCCAGAAGGCACAGAAAAATGATTGTATCCCCCATTTGGTTTTCATCTAAGGTATCCACTTTCAAGGGATATTTCTCATTCTTCGGAGGTTGCATGATGTTCAACTTTCCGCATCCTATCAGATTAGCGGGTATTTTAAACTGCATGTGGAGTCTAGTGAGAGTTTGTCTCGAGTAAACTAGTATCTGCTGGAGATTATTGCGCATTTCTCCGAAACAGTCCATTAAGTAACGCCAGAAATCCGATCTTACAAACCCCACTTAGACCTTACCTCTCATTCGTTTGTTTTCTTCGCTTTTGAAATTCGTTTACCCTGTTGAATGAGAATTAATATAGTTTAAGCTGAGAATAAAAAGAGGGCTAAAATTTGACATCCCAAACTACGACTTCAAAATTACTATTGATTTGAATATTCCAGTTTTTTTCAGGTGACTACTTATCCATGGTTTAAATCGACGACTTTCTGATATTCTAGGACTTTGCACCTTGACTTTTTGGCTAATCAAGTTGCTGTTACACTAAAATTCATCTTACACAGGAAGATTAAAATATGTCCCATTTAATTGTTCACTTAAGTGACCTACTAGAATCCCCACCTCTTTATATGTTCTTAAAACAGTCAGCCTTGCATACCAGCATTAAGGTCTCAGTATTCAAATGTAAGTATTGACATTTCCTTCGACATAAGTCACTTTTTTGTGCATTTAACTTTAAATTTCGTTCTGTAAATCAACGGAATAAATATTTTACCCTACACACCAAAATGAGACACCAGATTCCTATTGTATGATCAGCAATTTTTTGTCGACTTAAATTTAAAGGTCTTCGTATTTTGTCTGTATTGCGTCTAGATAAAGTTGTGAATATGTTTATGGCCGGTTTACAAAGTTCCTTGCCCCTTATTTAGTCGATTTTGGATGCTGCTTAACGTCCCGACACTTCCCTGAATACGCAAGAAGACATAATACGCGGGCAGAATATACGTAGAAGCATAACCTACATACAGTAGGGCTTGGGGCTACTGGCATGGCCCATTCGGCGAAGATATAATGAAGGAGCAACTAATTGGCCCCTTTGCCATAACAGTGAGTTAAACAACGTATTAAATTTGCATCATTGTGCTTTATAATTTGGTCTTTTCCTCTTACTTCGGACGCATTAATGCAATCACACTTGCTGTATGCTGCCAAATTTTATGCTCTCTGCCATTTTCTTAAACGAAAATGTCGTTAAAAGCATTCGACTGTATGCTTCAAAACTCTCTTTTAAATGCCCCAGTTAAGAAACTAGTTGCGGCAACATGCCAGGGAAATCAGAATCCAAAAAGTCGCCTTACTTTAAATAAATTTCATTATTTTATTGCTTATTTCTTTTTAAACTTATGAATACCTTTGTGAAGCATTATAACGCTTAAAACCTCAAGTGCGAGTGACGATTATGCGTTCGAAAGTCAATCAAACTAGAGTAACGGTTTACATAAACCAGGTAAGAACCCTTAATGTCGATCACTGTCCGCTGGCTTCTTTGATTTGATAGAGTTAAATTCGTTTAAAAATTGGTTACTTCTCTCCCTATGGTATATTTATATTTGTTTAATTTCAAATGCAGCAGTCTTGTTACCCAATGGTGATCACTAAACTGGTGCTCCTTATTTGTTACATTTCCAAATTCAGAATATTGTGGTAAAATCCAAATTGCTGAGTCAAACGAAATTGGTGAGAAATAAGGCAAAAGCATAAACAGGTACGCCAATGCACTAACGAGTTTCGGTTACATTTCAAACATCCTAGTGAAATTGGTGTACACTTTATCGTACACCAGAACATTAGGACCGGCAAAATATTGCTATTCTTTAGATCAGTTTTCTACGTCTCCATGATACTTTGTGTTTGGGAAAAGCGCACTTCTCTGAGCCCTAACTGCAGTATGTGTCAAGAAATTCCTTTTTTGGCAACCTAGTTAGAAAACAGCTTTACTGATGATTAAGAGAGACCTATGGAGGGAGGAATAATGACACACTTTTCTGTTAAATATAGTAAAATGTTCTTAAACGAATATTTTATGTTTGTATATGAAAGCCTTCATATTTCACTATACAATTACTTCTTCTCATAGACCTATCGGGTTTACGCTTCCCGTGGAGGATCATATCCTAATTAACATCTTCGGTATTGTAAACTAATACCTCTTTAATTTCATCGAAAGTAGGTTTGTTTTCACTGATCATTCCTGAATAGATTAACGTTTCAAAATGAGTGATTGTTTTCACTATTCGCCATTGAAGGATGCTATTATCCGCGTACAAATGCATAAGATTTCTTATATAAGTAGGACTGTCCTTATCATTTGGAGCAAATTCCTTCGGTTGATGACTTTCAAAAGTCGCCAAACCAGTACCATCTGCTTTCGAAGTGCTCTAGATTTATGGAGAAAGTTCTTGAGAAGTCAAATGCTGATACTAATTTTCATCACATAGTTTAGCCTTTAAGTCCCCATTTTATTCTTCCCAAATATGTCAACACTTTTTGTAATTTGGTATTTGCTCTCGCTGATGGTTTCCTTTTACTTGCAAACAGATGTCGTCGACATCTGCTTCATCCAATAAATTTGTTTCGTAATTCCAACCTGGTTTTTGGAAGGGAAGGCATGTTCGCCTCTGTCAGACCTTTTAAGTTAACACTAATCCCATAATCATTGTTTACATCAAATTCACTGAGTTTCAGTTCTTGCTAAGAAATTTTTCACTGTACTTCAGCCAGACTGATTTGTTTAAAAATGTGTTCTCTCGATCGCCTAATTGCATATTAACACAAAGTGTTATTGTCAGTCAGTGGAAAAAGCAGACATTTAAAGCAGTGAACAAAATATTAATTTTACCGCCAAGCTATTATTACAATCCCTTTATCAAGAACCGTGTGGTTACTCACAGAAAAATGTTCTTCTAGGAAGTATCTACTGTAGGTAGGGATCGCTTTTCTCTGACCAACCGAAGCACTCTGACCCTCAATTAGCTTTAAACTGATGTAAAGAACCTGTGGGATTTTAATCGCCACATTTTGGTTAAAATGGAAGTAAACACGTTTGCTTTTCATTTAAAATGATTTTCGAGGTCCACAAACTACTTTCTTTCATGGCTGCAGATGGCTATGATCCTACAACCTCATAAGCTAATACAAGTATAAGATGCAAAACTTCGTTTAATTGAAGCAGAGCATTTAAAAAGTGTAGGGCTCTCATGTTAGCCCTGCTGACGGTTTGGGCAGCATCTAACTGCGTGAGAGACGTGATTAATAGGAATCAGTGTCAATATACGTTCATCCTTAGTGTGTATGAGCAGGTCTCCTCTTTTCGTTTGTATCAGATTGCCTATGGTACTGAAAGAGTTTGCTGCTTGTCGAGTCACTTAATTAATTTGTTTAAATTCTACAATACTCTACCTTTATGCATGATTATGTAAAGATAGAGTCCAACTCTCATTTTCAAACAAATGACTATTAATTGTGGTTTTATTTTATCAAAGCACTTCACGGCTTGATTACTTTCTGCAAAATACTGCTCGTTAAGTCATTATGATACCCAAGTTTTAATGGTCATCTAGAAGGGTCAGCTCCCTTTAAATTTGTTTGGGAACTGTCCATTTATGGCACAGTACGCTTTAAATTCCCACCGTCTGTTGCGGGAAAAATTCGGTGAAAACATAATAGGACGAGTCGTCAAATCAAGAGACTACTCGCTTTTGCCAAGAGCCGAAGACTAGCCGAAAGTATGCGCGGAAAACGGAATAGTTTCGTTCCGATTGTCGTTGTTCAAAAGTTGCATTGCGTCGAAGTAGCTCATTCGCTTATTTTCGGCTTCATATGCTACAGCATCTTCACGGTACCGGTTTGACCCGTTTGTGACTCATTTTGCTCGAACATTTTTGGGTTATTTATCAAATGCAAAGGATTGAAATTTGATTGAAAATACTGCATTGACTTGTCAACCTCAAATTATGTGTTTGCTTATCAGAAAACTATCTTCTCAAAACCTTTCTACTTGTTGAGAATTGATTTATTGCTCATCAATTTAAAAAAAGCATTTTACATTCCTGTAACTGCACACTTTTAAGAAGTAGGAGCTATTGCTGGAAGTGCATTAGCCTTTTATTCAGTTAGGTAGAGTAGTTTAGGAAGACAAACATATATGGGAGATGCAAATCATAACAGTTACGTGAAGTTACATTTAAATAAAGGTCTCACTAACTTCACCCCGAATCCAGTTACAACTGTCAAGCGTTGCTTAAATATAAGTGTTACTTAACTCGCACAGTACAGCTTTTTAGTGTGCGAACATAAGGCACTATAGGATGCAAATTAATGCTGACCAGCTCTTTACACTGTGATATTTAACCAGTAAAGTGGAATAGCCTTATGAAAAGACAGACATCTGAGTAATTCTCCTGTAATTCGAGGCCGTGTGTGCAATATTTCAGGAGTACTTGTCGGAACCTCTGTACAAACACACTTTGACTGAAATTTCGTGCCGATTGATTTATTAGGAAAAACATTGTTTGGTTTCATCAAAGGCACATTTAAAATTGTGAAGGTTTTTTTTAATATTGAGGGCGTTAAGGTACCACCAATGATGGGTGAAAAACTTAGCATCTAGACGGGGTTTGCGGCATAGATTTTGCCCACACTATGTTGTGAGATAAAGTTGTGAACCTTACTCATTATTTTCTCGAACTTCATCGAAGCTTAGGAAATTGAGTGAAGCACTAGGCATTCTTGTAAATAACAAGCATTCCGATTTATTGGACTTTGGTCTTTGATGTCTATGTTATGGTTGATCTCTCCCGCTTCTCACTGATGAATCCAGATGGTGCAGGACGCTTGCCCATTCCAGGTTTGTTATCTCAAAGACTAAAGATATTTCAATTTCTAAGTCTGCAATTCTAAACTAGAATTGATTGTGGACTAGACTTGAATCGCGTTGGATACGCAGTATTTTGGATGGCCAATCTAGATTAACTACTTCTAAAATTCCCCTGAAGAGGCGCGTGCAATTTAAAACAGATTTCTAGATTCTAGACTTGTAATTCATCAATGTTTATACCAGTCTGCTTCATCAAGTGAGTGACATTATTCATGTAGGGCCAACCACCCAAAGGAATGACTGCAGCTCGATCCAAATAAACTCCATCATTTTTTGCTTTTCTAACAAGGAAAAGAAACAATTTTGCAGATTTTTTCCTTCACTTACAAATCTGTGGCGATTTGACAAGCCCAGGTACTGACATGGATGTCAACACCGATTTCCCTTTTTACCACAGTCAGTCTTTATCCATCTACCTCAAAAAGTACTCAATAAAATTACCGTATTTTAGAAAGGAGGCTCTGCATGCGTCATACAAAACCTTTAATGCATTACGTACGCAGAATTCCAGAATAAATCAGGATTAAATAAATTGAACAATATCTACTAACTCACTTAATCAGGTGATCATTTCTTATTTACAATTCTCATGCTGTTTCAAGTCATGCTTTTCAAACAAATTCTAGGCGATTTATGGTTGAGTGAAGTTTTGCAAAGCACCCACTTTCATATGCAAACTATCAGACGCTGATCTACTTCGCTTGATTGACGGTTCCTCCACAGCCGTTTTTTCAGTGACAGGTTATTAAACATGTGACTTGAATTAATCAATTTTTTTGCACTCTTAAAGAAGTGTACAGTTCTTCACGTTTAAGTGGGAAAGTTGTATATCATTTAGTAATTCATCTACATTATTGGCTAATCAGATGGATCATTTATTCTCCTGACACTCCGTATGGCATCTCTATTTTGTTCACACGTGAGTGCACTTGGCCGAAACCACCACGGTATTCAACGTGATTTTGGAAGACAGTAACCAGAAATACTGTCGCCCTTTTACCACAGGAATAACCGTTCTTTGTAGAATTCAGCAGCACTTGCCTCGACATCGCGGTTACCACTTTTTACTAAAAAATCTGCTTTTTACTCATTTTGGAATTCTTACATAGAGTCCGTATAGCCTGTTTAGCTGATCACCTCCAGCTTCTTTAAAGTATGTATTTTCAGTTGGATAACAATAATGCTTAAGCTATAGTGCAGCACTGCGCAATTTCGTGTATTTTTTAACCAGTCAGGGGGGCGGTGACAGCAAACTATCGATGAACCTCTAAATGAGACAGTTAAAGCGTTGGAGGTCAGACAAATGTATGATTTTCTGAGTTTTTTTATTAGTGTTTTGACAATCAACTGTGATTTGGGAAAGTACTTTATGTTATTTGCATTTAAAACAACTTGGAGCAGGCATAAATAGAAAAGTAGTCTTTAAGACCTGTCTATTGCTGCTGAGCAAGGATTTACTCTGGTGCTACTTTCTTCTACGCTGCCTCCTTACGAGTCCCACACGGTCCATATATGGAGGGCTCAAGACAACGTCCATTGAGTGTACTGCATGCGAATTCAGAACCCTTCATGGGAAGTAAGCGTGAGTCAGCACATAGCGAAACGAATTTAAGAGTTCATTTAATGTAAATTTATCGAATTGTGATGGCTGCACAATTTACATTAGACGAGATTTCAAAAGAAATAGAATACTATCAGCCGTTTTAACAGAATGCTGCGATATTGCATGCATCAGATCTGGCTGTAGCTCTTAAAGACGTACTAATTTAATCATGCAGGTCAGTCTCTCACCGGCTTTTTCAGACGTGGGATATGTGAAGCAGCGAATGCTATCATTGTTTAGAGTAATCGTCAATGAAGTAATGTGTGTCCGACATGATTGTGGGTTGGTCAGACTGAAATATGCTGCAAATATATTTACGGTAATTATTCTTTCAATAGGAGTTTCATTTACTTTCAGTTTTTAGTAAAATACGCGATAAGCTAAGTCAGAATGACATTTAAGGTTTGGATACGTCCATTTTAATATGCGTATGTAAAATAGCATCCATTTTATTAAATTTATTTTCTTGATTGCTCGCCCTATTGGTTGTAATTACATTATTCCATGTAGGGCTCATACCTCTTACGTAAATAATAGAGCTAGCTTGAGAACATTACCCAGCGAGTGGCTGCTCTTATAAGATTTGTAGGACGTTGGGCAAATGATTGAAGAAACCGACCCAAGTTCAAAAAATGCAAACTGAGGGCAGGATTTAATATATTATCACTAAAATTTCCGAACTGGACCAGGTTTTTTGAATACTACTGTGCTACCATGTACGACTCCATATTGGCTAAGGAGATGATGGGCTTCCATTTGCGCATACCCCTTGAACAATCGAAGTCTGTCCTTATCACTATCGGAAATTCTTGTCTTCACGGCTTCCAAGCCTTCTAAAACCGTAGCTGTTATTGGCAATTCTACAGCCATCTTCCTGGTTCCATCGGTGAAAATGACATCCATCTTATCGGCACTTTTGCTGCGCTCTGATATCCCTGTTCCAGAATGGAATTGGTTGTTGAATATGGGTTGCGTCTGGCG
>CABFON010000134.1:0-15087 GCA_900683695.1 Echinococcus oligarthrus
CTAGTGGAGCTGCTGCTACTGCTGCTGCTAGAGCTGCTGCTACTACTGCAAAAGTACATGCAAGATAACTTAATGTGAAGCGAGTAAGAACTTTGCCGATAGACACTCATAAATTTGGCCCCATATATTCGCTCTCTGTTCCTATGAAGTAAATTCTCCCAAAAAAATAAGTTACTGCCTTTAAAGACTCCTGAAGTTGAATAAATCATAAATAGAAAAGAAAGCTGGAAACAAATTATAAAGACTTACAATAAACATCAACTGAAATCGAAACTTACTGTTTTAAAGAATCAAAATAATATTTTTCTTATAGATGGAGGAATTTTAACGTTTACCATAACTTCTTAAGTGAAAGGACTGAGATCATCAAACCAAATGAAATGGCACCTGCGGTACCACTAAGTTCAACGTTACCTCGAGCTAGAAGATCGAGGTCTGGAGGGATGCCTCTTTCCTTCGGCACCACTGGGTTTCATCACGATTCTATTTAAAGGTGTACATTTTTTACAATATTGAAACTCACACAAACTTTGACAAATACGCCGAGCCCATTTCAGTGACAGTTATCCTACAACAATCCATTGGCTTTGCCTACAATCAACCCTTAGTGTTCCTTAGGCACTAATATTTAATCATAACCTGTTTGGGAAAAATGACACAAATTTACCTTACGTATAACTTTTTTCAAGTCCTTGTGTGTTAAGTAGAGTTGTAATGATTTCATTTTGATGCCCCGCATTCGTAAACTTTAAATTGATTGTGACTCGACTACTCGAAATGGAACAGAAGGGTAAGTGAAGGATCGAACTCACGTGAATTGAGCTGGTTGGCCTCGGGAAGCAGAGCGACTACGCTCAGCAACGAGATACACCGACTGTGGTCGTCTACAAATTTATAGAGTTTTGAAACAACGTCGAACACCTATCGTCTAGTGTTGAAAAGGTGCAAAATCCTAGTAAATATAAACTTCTCTTAAGTAGGCATTATTTATTTTGCCTCTTTGAACCTTCTGCTAATCATCTTTCGGCTTATTGTATCTTTGGACCAGCAAGCTTAAAACCCACTCATGATGGTGATAATGGGAATGCAGATCAGCCTTTGGTGAATAAGTGGCAAGCAACGTATCAGTAGACGAGTCCTCAAATGTTGGTAGACGGTATGTTAGACTACGCAAGTTAAAATTAACATACTTACGTCTTAAATACAAACGCAAACATGATTTTTTCACTTTAACCCGGAATATATTAAGCTGACTGTCATCAAGTCGCTCAATTTCATGATTCAAGGAATGTCAATTTTGTCCGTCTGTGCTTGATTTTTTTAATTTCATTTACATTTTGAACACTGTGTTCCAATAGACCATGTGTTAACTGTCAAAAAAGGAATGTTGCGCATCTGCATCGTTACACATGAGCCAATCAGGGACTTGGCTCCAAATCGCCTTTAGGTGGTCTTGGCTCACAGACCTTATGCACCGATCTAGGATCCGTTTGGGATAATATGCTAGAGAACTGCATAAGTTACCCCACAAAAGTGGTCACAAATCATTTCCAAGAATGTGTTTGTACTTGATGGCTTTTAGGAAGTTCAATGACTAAGTCTTCAACCTGCGTCTCATAATGAAATTACAAGTTCCATGTCAGATATGCGCAGTTCAGTCACATACCCTTTCGGTTCGGGATAGTCCGATGAAATATCTATTGATTCCTCAGGACTGAACAGTTTCCTGGCAAAGAAACGACATTTGAGCGTGCTTTGTTCATTCCCACCAAGCATTAGATACCGAAAATTTAAGTGCTCAGTTAAGGCGGTCATGATTGTCGGCGCATTATAATGAAGTTCAACAGCTTATGGATGATGACGCTAAATTCCACAATGTGTTCTTTTTTAAAAAATGATAAGTCCTTGGATAAATATGACGTAACAAAAGGTGTGGAGAATTGTCTCAGCCAAGCAGGCTTGAAAGCAAATGGTGATTTTGTAAAAAAGGTTAAAAGTGAAGTCCGTTAGATCTTTTCACCGCTCAATGATCCCCTGAAAGATGCACAGTGTAGTGCAGCTTTCTACATAATATAAATGAATACAATGAATACTATACAAACCGCATCCCCACTAAAGTGATAGAGCACCAAATTGTATCAGTATCGAAAAAAGATTTGAGAAAATACGGAGTTTACATTTTCATGTCATGGGGCTCTATAAGTGTTGTAAAGTACTCTTATTTTAGCACACCTTGCCCTTGATTTCGAAGCGATGCTTTTTTGACGTGATTAGAAGTACAGCATTTGTTGTCTGTTGACAAGATCCAATGTAACTCCGTATTATTTGAATGTTCTTCACAGCTGCTTGATCTGATACCATAACCATTGGGTTAATTCAAACCACTTTGTTAGAAGAAATTTAACCACGGCTTTGGAGACAAAAAGTCCGCGCAGTAAGGTGAACATGAGGTCTTTTGGAGCACTCTGTACTATTTGAATGGAACATCATAATAACCATTTGCCTGGTTCTTTGACTTGAATTTCTTGGCATTTGATCTACGAAGCAGACTTTTGTTATTATTATGAAGTAAATTTACACATTTATGGTGGCTAATGCCTAACTAGATATGCCATAAGAGTGACATATCTCAGTAATGAGTGAGAGATGTGCAAAAGCAGTTAGTGTATCAACAGGAAGTGACTCTAAGTCCTTACTCTTCGAAAGGCGATGTTGCCGAGCTCATATGCACGCGTTCGTTGCCGCTTTCAAAAACGGAGCTAAACTTGCGCCCCAATGGCCTGCTTTACAATCGGAATAAAACGAAGATATTTATAGCAGAAGGAGTACAAACACTGCCCCTATCACCACCGGAATTGCAACGGAGTAGACAAATAAATACGTTGAGGTTACTGTATCCGAGAGTGAAACACACACAAAAATTCGCTTTTAGTGCATTTGAATGGAATTTTGTGAACAGACCTGAATAAGTCCGGTATAGAACCATAAGAGCAGCATAATTTTTGCAAATATAAGCAGAAATTCGAGACTGGTGAAGACCAGCAAAAAAAATCAACTTATTGTTAACAAGTGGTTTAAATAGTTGAGCGACTTTGTTGGAAAGGCAGTTTGCCGATATGCGTTGTGATCTAAAGCTCTTAACAAATAGCCAAAATACTATTTGTGAGGTTAAAAAGCAGGATTCAGTTCAAGAATGAATAGGTAGGTGCTATTCTATTTAAGTAGCTAGTTTGCTTCAAACAAAATTATAAAAGGTAAAGTTCAGTGCTTTTACTTACCCTGGTTGATTGGCGTATGGACGTGCCGTCTTATGAGATGATTTAGGCATTTTCTTTGCAACGAGAATCTTTGATGAAACTTTTTCAGACCTTGAAATGGCAAATGCACGATATATCCACATGCCCCCTTGTATCTCCACAAATCAGTTAAGTGTGGATTCTTAAGTCCATTCAATTTTTGGAGTCCCCTTCACTACTCTCGCCCTCACATAAACTTTTTTGCGGGGGAAAGCGCTGACGGAACAACCGATTGCAAAACGTACTTTTAAAAGCCCATCAGGCCTACTTGAAATGGTAACAACTAAGTGAATGCTAATACAATCAAATGCGGTATAACGTGAGTAAACTTAACACCTCATTTGTAAAAGCATTTAACCTGATTAAAAGTTCTTCAAATAGATAGAATTCAGCATCACATCCAATTAGTTAACCACTTGTGTGCAAATCCTAGGAAAGGACGAGACACAAATTATTGAAGCATCATCGCTTTAGACATTTGTTTGAATCTGCTAGGATGTTAAGTAGTGAGGTAATATGGCGCTAGCTTTGCCGGGAAATATACCTAATTGAATTATAGTAATATTTTGAAAAGAGAAATATATGACACGCCAGTCAAAAATTAGTATAGCAGACAATGTGAAGAAGAGCATGATGAGCAGTTTTCCGACTGATGGAGCACTCTTAATCGGCTTATATTGCAGCGTGTCAAAAATGAGAGGAACATGAAATAACAATTCCTTCCAGGAATATTCACCCAGTTTCTTCAGGCTCCGTGAATGTCGCAAAGCCCCAAACCTTTTGCAGCTTTATTTTCTTGGTCCCAAAATATAAAGAAGACTTTTCACTTAATTGTTCAATCGGTCTTAGTGTATCCACCTGTCAAGCCTTTTTGTTTTGCATACGCCATATCGTGCTCGTCTGTTGGACGTGATTAATCAAAGACAATAGCGGTCAAGTCACGTCATTCTTCTGTCAAATCATTCAGCCATTTATCTTGCATCGGCCGTCGCGTCAAACGCTACTCATTGCCCAGTTCAGTAATATACATTGCAACACAGTAGATTCCGAAACAGTTATTAGCTTTTCTAAATGGCGTATCCTTACATAAAGTGCTTACCATTCCAAGAATTATTAACTCTTAAAGGAGTTAAAAGGAGAGCGGCTACATGAGTTGCTACACTATTTTATCAATAAGATGCCTTTTCATCTACGCAATGGTTAAAAAATTGGTGCCTTGAGTGTAAACCGTTCAATTATTTCAAGTAGTAGACTTTGCTAGGCTTAATAGTACCCTAAATGTGAAAATATTGCTAAATCACATAATTGTATTAAACTGGTGCATGGAGTACTTTATTAGACGATGGGTATGGTGAAGGTAAAGAATTTAAACATGGATGTACTCATGGAATGCCGGTGTCTGGAAAGATTACCGTGTATGTCTACGATAGGCAATTAAGCGGGAAACTTACGATCACGGTCGATCACGAAGGGAGATGAGAAGTGCGATCTCACTCCGCGTCAACCGCTTTAACTAGGTATGTGGTGATCAAGACTGCGAAAGTGAGCGTTGTAATTGGCTCTTAGGCCTACGCAGGGGTATTCGCACACGCAGGCTCTCAATGGTCTTTCACTTGACCACACATAAAGATTAATAAAATTAGTTTCGGTGTCACTTAGCATGCCAGCTCTCATGTGACAAGTTAACACTGAAGAAAGGAATTATTAAGCAATAATTTCCCTGTGCTAATGCCATTGTCATGCTGTGGGAGTGGATTTTATAGCCAAGCCCAGTGGGTAGCGGTAGCATGTAGACGGGAGTCCACGTGAATTATTTTGATCATTTATTGTAGCAACTAGTCCAACATCGTACGTGTGTTGATTAAAACGGAAACAAGGGGGTTCAGTGGAATTTCCTCCCTCAAATATTACAGTCTCCAACTCAGTTGCGATGCCTTCACCTATCATTGCCGATGTTAAGGCTATTTTGTTTGATCTACCCAACATACATTAAAAGTACAATGAAAGACGTCCATTTCAGACACCGATTTCTCGATTATTTTTGTATATTGTGCCCTACTTCTCCCACAAACACGGCCTAGCATTTTTTACGTGGAAAACTGTCGCACCTTCTCTAAATTGCTAAATTTGCTTTGTACTAAAAGTGTTCTTCTCATCTAAACGCCTAATTCCATCCAACTAACATAAAGTTAATACACCGCATTTCACAAAGTCAGAGTCGTTTTATCTGATGCTGGATTTATCACTCAAATCCAACATTTTGATTGTATTTTAAGCATAAAGAATTGCTTTATGGGGATATTTACTGGTCGAAAATACCAAATTCGCCTTATTTTAGTGCAGAAATCTGGTTAATGAGTATCCACACCTTTAATCCACATCAAAATTCGGATTTTCTCCACAGAAAAAAGTAAATAAAGTGCAAAATACCTTGTACCTAACAGATTTAGTTGAAGTGATAGAAGTAACTTGAATGCTTGGTTTTCTGAACAACACTACATGAAACGGATTTGGATGACGTTTGACTTATTCGCTTAAACTGTTTCTTCCACTAAATGGATAGACGATTAAATTACGGCGTTAGTGGTGATTTCCTCCGCCCACGGAACCAAGTCATTGTGTTAGGTGAGCCAGAAATATTACCGATCCTTTGCGTTAACATTGCCTCACGACAATGAGTTGACGTAAAAATGGAGAACCTTAATCCACTTGTATTTTATTTGGCAGAGGATCGGGGCACTTGATGATTTTACGCTTTGGTTGTGAAGAGAACATGTGAACACACTTTGCACCAGTTCCACTTGCAATTTAATTGTGCGCCACCAGGAAAAATCCTTTACTTGAGGTTTTAATAACTCTCCTACCATGTTTCCAATGTCAGGCGTTGTAGTTAGATTAGATGCCCTTTTGTACTTCTTTTCACTCACTTGTCCCATCAAAGGGACCCATATATTTTGGTGGCAGTATTCTACTCAAGTAGCTCTTTAAATGCGGTTCCAGTGGCGAGCAATTTAATGTTACACAGGCCGCAGAAGCCAAGCGTAAGATGTATATGCTTCTATAATCACTAAAAAGCCTAATTCAGACTGACTTTGCGATGTTTTGCATTATAATTAATGCAATTCGTAATTAAAGTGCAAAATTCACAGTCATCTTCATTAAATTTCAGCCTACTTTCAAAGTTATGTTGTGTATGTGTAAGAGACAGAGTAGAATACTAACACGTGTAATGCAAAGTTTGGTATACTGACCTTTCCGTTTCGCCAGCATCAAGGTTTACCCGCTCTACTTTAACTGGTTCTTTAATTTCACTGTCATTTGGTAGTTGTACTTCGGTAGCTTTGATACCTTGTTCCGAACTAGACCTTTGAACCCCAGTAACATCTGTCAAACTGAAATGAAAGAAAAAGCCTTTTTTGCACAAAATCGGAAGGGGGAAGAGATGGACAAAATATGCTTTGAAAGAAATAGTAAGCTTGCATCACCAGTTACTTTAAAATCAGCCTCGTATATGCAACCGATTAGAAACCTTAATTAAGTGTCAAGCGCTCTGCAAGAACAACTTGAGCATAAAACCTATATTGTCAACACTTCGTTACCTAAAAAATCTCCATTATAAGCTAGCAGATTTAAAACTAGAGATCAAAATGGAAGTTTTTATCAACTATAGTTTTAAAATGAGCTCACCAGCACAAAGGTACTTATCAAAATATTTATTACATTTACCATATATGAAAATATATTCAACCCATTATTTGTTATATGCATGCATAAAATTCGCTGAGAGTGGTAGTAAGAAGGTCCAATAAATCCTTTATAGTAATAATCGAAATAAAACGGTATAAGCAAGTGAATCACAACCCATATCCTCAATGTAAAACCCATCAAATTGTACCGTTGTCCTATGGGATTTAACTGGTCAAACCTGTTCAAACATCTCCTATGTTCTAAATTTCAGTGAAATCTACCCATACACTGAGGATTCACGCATTTGTTATGATTTTAAGAAAGGATGGTGCACTTTTCAGGTTGATTTAGGCTAGCTGATTTAACCTTTAAATGACGAAATGTCTGTCCTTGCATTATATGAACTAAAATAATGCAAAAACCGAGTTTTTGGCGCAGTATGAGCATTTGTAACAAAAATCAGGCTAAAATAAATGGGTCAGCATAGTAAAAACGCTAACACATTCCAACTATGCTCTGTCCTTGAAAACTATTTTACGAGTAGGACCGCATCCAGGCTTGCTACTGATATTTAAAAAGTAGCACTAATGTAATTAGTACAATTAGTTTTGTTTAGTTTCACAAGTCATTATTTCAATTACATACCTCGCATACATTTGTCCATTTGAATTTTGCCTGTCACAAACGAAAATATCACTTAAATAAGGTAATTCAAGGAGTGCCGACAAAGTCAGAAAAAATGCAACAAGTTGACTTTGATGGTCACCTTTTGGAATGGCATGAATGAGAATGCGTGGTACCTCACAGTCAACTCAGTAGCAATTTGAAATGCTAAACAGAGGCATAGGCAATAAAACGACTGCTATAAACTTTTTCAATTATGGTGTTTGTTAGATGACATTATATTTTTCCGCAAAATAATAGGGCATTTATCATTCACCTCTCAGGGATTTCGTTGTTATCATGTCGCAAGTCTGTAAAGGTTGTAGAAACGTTTTCGTCGAAGGAGTCAGCTCTAAGGGAAGGAAGGCTGATAATGATGATACAGCCATGAAAATTACAAATCACAGTGATTTTAATTAAATTTAGTCAAATAAATGTGCAACATTGGATTCCAATGCGAAATAAAGTAAAATTTAGTCTACTTCATTACAGGGTTAGATGTATTTTTGATGGAAAAAACATAAGACGAACTTTTATGTTTGCATATCTAAGAGATTTGTTCCTTGTGGCCGAACTTATTTAAACAAACTTCAAGCAACCAAGTTTCTCTCGATTATGAAAGCGTTTTGACAAATTCTCTCACCCACAAAATCATTCATACATTTACAGTACTCGATTAATGAGTATGCTTCCAAAATACGTCTAATACATCGTCTTTTTAAAATTATAAACTGACGAACTAAAATGCAGTTTTGTTGATAAAGTTTAGCTTTCCTTAGTCCTGCAGGAAAGCTCTGGATGCCGTTTGTTGGAGAGAGGCAACTGTTTACCGGTTTTAAACCAAAAATTGCAGAGTTAATTTTTTACCAACAAGATAGCGCTTTGGTGGAGTGGTAAAATTTTGCGCATGTTAATCGCAGAGTAATTTGGTTTTAGTACTCTAAAAGGTGCACCACATCTAATAAAATCTTAGCGTTTAAAATTAATGTTTTAATAAACGCCCATGATTCAATACTTTCGTAGAGAAAGCACCATTGAAGTACCATTTCCAATAACCAAAAAGACATGTTGTCGGTACACTGACACGAAAAAACCAGAAGAGAAATCGGCAATGAAGGGGTTTGCGCAGAATAGTAAAATTACTTTTGTCGATCTAATGTTCAATTGGTATACATGATCTTATAACTCAACCCTACTACCAAAGGGAGGAGTCATTCGCCTTCGTTGCATTTTAACTTTCCGAAAACGCCCTGTGCTTCCACTTTCTCACCAATTGCAATGAATGCACATGGTAATAATAAACAAATTTACTTTGGTGTTTGAGTCCTGAAATTGGACTGAAAGATCAGTAATGTAAGGTGAAACATATTTTTAGGGGAACCGAGTTGAACCCGGGCAGCTAAGAGAATCGTTAAATTTTGCTGTTAAGCATTAAAACCATAACCACAGAAAAATATACCACTGTGTCGGATAAGAATAAGCCAAGGTAGACGTGCGTGAGGCCAATTAAATCATCACTGTGTGTGACGGCACGGTTCACCTAGATTAGCGTCACCGCGCCTGCAAGGAATAATTGTAAACGTATGGAATACGCAACAACGCCTCAAAAATACAACTTCTACACAAAATTTACCAGAATTTTTAGCTTTACCGATGATCTGTAACGCATTCTTAATTTAAGAGCGACAGAATGCGAGATACGTGGATCAGCATTATCATGCTCAGTTGCATGAAAAAACCGTTTTAGAAATTCGACATGCATTGTGCGCTAAGATGGGAGTGACACAACCGAATCCTACCCAAACTCAATCGTCGGCATAGCAGAAGCCAATATTTTAGAGCTGCTGAAAGGGATAGAGAGATCAGAGCAAATGTTACCTCGCGCGGTCATCAGAATCTGTGTCCACTTCCTGAGGTCGTTGGGATTGGTCGGCTTTTTGCCTAAGTAGATTTATTGAAGAAGTAAGATAAAAAAGGGAAAACTTATGTTTAGGATTCTGCAGCTTGAATATCTTTTGTGAACACAAAACTCGTAAGACCTCTGCCTTAAAAAACTAGTATATCCTTCAATTCACAAGTGGTAAATGGCAAAGTACCAGGCACTTACCTACTTTCTTCCACCTCTCTGAAGAATCTCGTCGTATCATTTGGAGACAAGGACGTATGCGATCTGCATTTTGACAGTTCAAAAAAATCATACACATTTTTGCTGAACAGTTAATTTTGATCAGTAAATATCAATTACATCGAATACTGCGCTAGAGCAAAGCACTGTTTAGACATAACCTGGTGACTCCTGTCTCCAAATCATTCGTTGATGGTTCCTCCACTTCTTTGGATGGAGGAGGAGCAGCTTCATAACGATGCTCGCCGACATCACTAAAAAAATCATTCTTCTTATATATGGTACAGAGCGTAAAACATTGTTGCACTCGGCCAAGGATAAGTACAGTCAAATTTACCTTCCATGGCATCTACAGCAATAATAACCCTTACATTCATGCACACACACCTACTCTTGATTTAATGACAGCTTGACGCATTCCTACTGGCAAACTAAAGTGACATGACTCGCATAATTGTTACGATTTCACTTAAATAGATAATGAAAATGTAGCAATGTGAATCGAGGCATCCAAGTGGCAGAGTCTTCACTACGATATTTCAGCTTTATACCTAGTTCCGTGAAGGTGTCAGTCACTATGGAATTAACAATGAAACAGAGCAGACCGATTGCAATGTTTTAGATTGTTTGCAAAAACTGATTGCAAGACGGATAATGTTTTAAGTAACATTATAATGTCTCTATACCATATATTTGACGGCGTAATAAAATTTTGGAAATTTCATTCGTTGAAGTGTCTCCGCTTATCTCGAAACTACGAAACTTAGCACAACTTTGTCGTTTTTCTCCCTTCTTGAAAAGGTGAGGTAATTCATTCTTCATACAAGCGACAGTTTGCAACTAGATCCACCTGTCATGATGTTTGCGAATCAGAAGGATCGCCTCCTGAATTTTGGCAGGAAAATCAATTAATCCGGAATCACCAATTAGGAATATTCCAACAATAGAATTTTATATGGTTGGCCTAAGCCTTTGATACGTTTTTATGGACGTCACCACCGGCAAAATAATTGTTGATTGGACACCCAAATAGCATTTTATCTACCAATTGACCACTTTTAATGTCCGATGGGTGGGCCTAACTGCTACAAGCATTAAGACTAAGCCTCATGAGGGTCACGCTGTCTCTTATCCCCTACTCCAAAGTTATATCGTAGTGCAAAATCTAGTACTGATTAAATAACGATCTTGTAGAGGCAGCAATGCGCTTTTATTAGTCTGAAATATCTTTCTGATTGAATTGCTCTATTTCAAATCCATTTGCAGCTAATTAAGTATAAGAAAGAGTTATGACACCCACGATGGTTACATTAGTCAAATAGATAGCTCACATGTAAGGAGATGCCAAGCGTGCTTGGGGTTGAGCCTGGGAGGTCTGTGTGAAACTTGACTCTGATCTGTAATGGGATAGAAGAGTGATTGCTCTATCACGCGTGGTATGATCTGAAACAGAGAACTCTATGTAGCTTTCCTAATGCTGTGAAACTTTTAAATTACATGTCTACACATTTTACATCGAAAAGCAGTTTTACAATAAAATATCAAATGACTAGAAGAGTTTAGTGTTTAGTGGTGTTTCATAAATTTGAGAGTTAGACAAGTAGATTAGTTGCCAAATTTTAACATCGAAGAATATTGTGTACATCAGCAATGACATTGTGGAAAATAACGTGTCCTTCTAAATAGCAATTCGCAGGCTCTCCTAATGACATTATTTTGCTAACGGAAGGAAATAAAAACTTAAAGACCATTGCAGTTTCAATACTCCCCCTGTTCCCCAAGTTGTCAGAGATGCTTAACACGTTAAACTGTCAAAGAGTGAGTAAAAGCTTGATGCTGTAATTAAAAAAGCATTAGATTTGCTGCCTGACATTCACAGACGAAGAATGTAGGCACTAACCGACGTCCATTCATACTAAGCTTTAAAGTTTGATTGCCCCACTTGCCTCACTTTGACTGGTGTCATTTCATCTCAAAGTGGATTAGTGTAACTCGGTGGGCTTTGAAAGAGGAAGAATTGCTTCTCCTAAGTTGTGAACAACGAAAGTTGCAGTCGCTTTATACAAGTGATCCATCATATAATAATTAACTGTTGAAAGCTGGGTAAAATAGAACTTGTTGGCCTTTGTTGTAACTCATGCACTACTGGAAAAGTATAGTCATAAAGGTAAGAGATAACCCTTGTTTGCAGACGCTGCATGATTTTATAGAGAAAACCAAGTGCAGATGGATTCCAAAACCTGGTGTACAGTAAACTCAGGCTTCTTTGTGAATGAATTATTCAGTTATTGGAGATGACTTATTCCATCCCTTGATCGTAACAGGTTTCTTTTTCATTTCACCTTGCATACACTTATGTGCAACGTTTTATAAGGCCATGGTGGACTAAATTAAAATTCTACATATAAGTTAATAGAACTGGTAAGATTAGAAGGTGGGAGAAAGATCCAAATTACACTGTGCTTATTTGCTAAGTGCATTTTTATAATGTGAACTTTGTGTCTCACTGTTTTCCGGTTTATGCCCTGTCTGTAATCCCCACCAGTTGATCAATCATCAGGCAAGCGAAGCAGATGCGCACCCCTCCACCACCTTCTACTCCAGTAACTTCAAACTTCGCAAAATAACCAGAAAAGGGTACAGCGTTGCGACTCAGTACCAAACTAATGAAGACTCGTTGTCTGTGAGTACGTTGAGGAAGATCTATTCTATACCCTTTGTAGAACCACATGCGGAAAATCGCTTCACCGCGAATGCCAAATGCAACCCCATTCAGATGGCACATCGAGTGGAAAAAATGATAATGCTTTAAAAGAGTGTTTGCTTTTGTTTAAGGACGGCACTGTTCATTTAGGAACGACGAATTGTCATTTACGGGGATATTTTGAAAAAGTTGAAAATAACACACTGTAATCAGCAGTTAGGCATCGTGCATACGAGACTTTACCATTCCCCTGCTTGCTGTTTGAAGCAATGGAGTCAATCGAGGTACTCTTCAATATTCCTATTTAACTCACTGTGCGACATCTTTCACTCAAAGATTCAACTGCTCCCATTCAAGTCAGATCCATGCATAAATATTCCAGAACTACTGGTTCTGACCAACTTATTGGTAGAAAAGGAATAAGCCTTCATTGAGTCAGGATATAAACATTAAAAAATGTGACTTCTAACGCGACCTTTGCATTTGCTTCAGACATCAATGCCAAAAAACCGTTAATATATTGCGTATTATTCACTTCAACAGGCCTCTTGCCAGAATTTTAAGTCCCCGAAATCGGGCCTACCGGTCAGTGTTCAATACTGATTGACCATGGGAGCGGCAGACATTCAGTAGATGTTTTAAATGGTGCTGTTCCGATTCAAGTTACCCTATTCTCAAAGAGTATAGGTGGAACATCCGGTAGGCATGAGCAACTCATTGGTGTGAGCAACTGCATTGAATGCTCAAAAGCTACTTGGATAAGCGTGATCGAAGATGGTTGCATTGGTTATTTTAGAAGCGCCAATGTATAAATGCAGCACCGTGGCAAATCGTTCAGACAAAGGTATAAATATCCTCTTCAACGAGAGCAGGTCTCTGGTGAATCAATTTTCATCTTGTAGGAGACGTCGGTGACACTGTAAGTGTATAGCTATACGCATTGTGGGCCCACAAAACTCTATGCAGACCCCATTGGCGGTGGGGTTGATGCAGAATGCGCTAGCAAGTGGCAAGTTTGAGTATCAATTTCGTAAATATCAATGCACCAATCAAAGACTGCATTAATTCCCTTTGGATTGCGAAAATTAACTTGGAGAAAAGTACGCATAATATTCTCCGCGGATCAGCCAAAGTAGTGAATCAGTTCATATCAATGATCAGAACACTCTTGATCCTTGGCCCTTTGTTCCTCTATGGTTTATAATATTTTGAAACCGAAAAAGACGGAATATTGCATTTTAAAGATCTACTCTTTATAAGTTTACCAAACTACATAATGTCGTGTCATCAATTATCAACGTTTGTAAATCCTTCATATGTAAAGGTCAATTCCGATAAACAATAATGTTTATTCAAGCTTTCCAGATGGTAGTTTTCAACAAAAACTCAAATTGGTATCAGCTAATAAACTGATAAAAACTCTTGTTCAGGGGAACGGTATTATTATGTCAGCACAAACAGAATACAGGGCGAGCGCTGCAAGGTTTAAGGAACTGAGCCAAGTGCAGTGGATGCAGAGGTCGTGGAGTGTCAATCGAGCACGAATCCACACCAAAGGAAAAATAAAAGAACCTCAACAACGTTAAATGCTTGTGCAATAAGGAAAAGGAGTTTACACCAAAAATAGAGGAGATAAAATTAATTCCAACTTCCAAGGAGAAAATCGGTTGCACAATCTACCATGACCTTACAGCGGAAATTCTAGGATTTATATAATTTGAACTAACTAAAAGAGGTGAGATGCTCGTCAGCCGTGTCATTCAAGTAGAAATGTTATGCTTAACCAAGCAAGCACCTCATTAATTTGTGATTTGACTCATCAGAACCTCTTTGCCGGCACCGCCAACTGCCATCTGGAATGGCTACTCACTCTGGAGAAGACGGCCTATTCGTCTCTTTACTGCATTTTATATCGTGTCATCTCGAAGCAATGAAGGCACTAAAGGTAATTAGCTTGGCAACATTAGGCATCTTGGTAGCTACCTCGAAATACATGTGATTTAGTGTGTGAACGAAGCCAACCGAAGCAACGCACACCAAATTATACAGTTTTCGGGCGTGTAGATAATTTGCGTGATAATTATGACGTTTTTGAAGCTTCTATCAATCGCATGAATGACATCCCACTTAAACACCACTTTGTTATGCACTAACGCGGGCCAGTAAACATTGATTGGAAAATAATCAGTTGATATTTCGTTCGGTCCTGCTTGCATGAATGTTTCATTCCCGTTTTATCAAATGAAATGTAATGTTGATATATGCGGCCATTGTGGCTAATTATGAGAAACAGAAGAACGGCAAAAGATGGAATGAAGAATTATAAACAATACTCTAACGTACGAATAGTTTCTTCTATGGTGGTAAGACTGTGTTTCCAAAAGAATACAGTGGCATTGGGTTAAATTAGAACGAACTTTTGGATAGTCTTTTGAATTTAAAGTATTGTGTTATGATAGTCAGCTTGCAGACTTCAACTATATGATAAAGAATCTGAGGAATTTTGTTTTATTAAAATGAAGTATGAGTGCATGCTAAAAACGAGGACCAACGTTTCGATTACTGTTTGCGGAGGAGGTATCACTTGAGTTGGCGCACGGGCTCCCTGATCG